>SWBL01000431.1:0-35979 GCA_024195585.1 Aureobasidium sp. EXF-3400
ACATACCTGTAAATAACCGAGTAGCTAGATAGTTTTCCCGGCAAGCCACACAGTGGTAAATGGAGTATGATTCAAAAAAAAAAAAAAAAAAAAAAAAAGAGGCTGAGGACAGGGTGGTACCTCTAACGAGTGCTGCAGCGACCTTTTCGTGTCTGTAGTCTCAACAACATATTCTAGTACTCTGGTACTCGTGGCAGACATTCCTCATACATATTTTAATGACATAAAGAAGTTTGGGTTCCATATGGTCTGGGTTGTGGGCGCTATATAGAAAAAACACCTTTCTCGAAAGGCTACAGAGTCATTACGATCGAAATCCATGTGGATAGTATCAGGCAATCTCTTCAAAGCACATTTATGCGAAAATTTGGAGATACCTCTTGTCTCGAAACTCAAATTGGCCAAGTATACCACAAAATAGATTGAGAAAAGCATCGACACGTTGCTATCTGATCCTCGAGTTGACAGGAAGAAAAACTGCAGAAGAACAGGGTGCTGCCTACTGCAATATGTCTTGGCATCAGGGTCACGTCCCCAACATCTCACCACATGAAATTCCAACAACGAAGGCAATCAATCGATGGCCTTGTCAATTAGAGTTGAGGGCTAATTAGATCCCAAAGAGTGCAGGATATATTTCCGGTAAGTTCTCTCAGATATGAAAGGCTTTGCGTTGTTGTAGCGAAGTGAAAATCGCAAGCAGGCACTCTCCACCATGATTGAATCAAGTGTCTATATGAATAAGGACCAGCATGCGCTCTTGTCAGCAACAAGAGTTCATCTACGTGGAGAAGAATAAGCATACTTGTGTGTCTTGCCGAGCGACACGACCTATGTTTCCTTCCATGAAGAACAGTCACAAACCATCGCTTCGCCCAATTTCGGCGCTCTGGATCTATATGTAATCAGTCAGAACAAGAACATAGCTATAAAGCTCTCTGAGCAATCTTGTGTGGACTTGGTGGCATTGTGGAGATTGTTGCAATGAAGCCTCGCATCTATATGCCTTCTCGACTCTGGTCTTAGCTGCGAGGAAAAGATCTGCTATATGGAGGGTATCATTACTGCTCTGGATGTCACCTCGGTGATCTAGGAAGTCGCTGGTCAGGCATTCGAGATGTGATCGGGATGAAAGATCTTCGTCGATAAGCATTCCAGGTATGATAAGACGTTGAGATCATCTTGAATGTGCTAGCCGCATCAAATCGTCAGCGATGTTCACAGCAAAACCTTCATCGTTGATATCCCTCTCGTCATGAACGATAGATATGCCTGAGTCTTGCAGTCGAGAGACAAGAGTGTCGACCAATGCGTCATCAGCATTACGGTCCTCGAAAGCACCTCCTGGTGTAGCAATCATACTGACACCACCTTTTGGAAGAGTGATCTGCACCACTTTGGGATTGGCAGCAAAGCGCTTGATCTTATCCGCCATGAAATTGCCAATAGCTATGCACTCATCTTTCGTGGTGCGCATCAAGGTCACCGTAGGATTATGCTCGAACAACTTTCTTTGCTGATATTTCTCCGGAACTGTTGCCTTAGGCCCGAAGTTGACCATATCGGTAGCTCCAAGGGAGAGAACGTATGGAATGCCCGCTTTCAGGGCTGCTTCGAGACGGTCCGGCCCAGCGCTCATGTTGCCGCCCATAAGAAAGTCGCAAACTTCGGTCGTGGTTAGGTCGAGTACAGCATCGAGGCGACCCTCTGAGATCAAGCGCTCCATGGCCTTGCCTCCGTGTCCAGTAGCATGGAAGACATATGTCTCGACTGCATAATTGGCCTCAAGGTGTTCGCGGATCTTGTCAACGCAAGGAGTCGTGACACCGAACATTGTGATGCCAACCCGTAGTTTTTGATTCCCTTTGCCCTGCTCTGAATGACTTTGGAGTTGTTGTTCGTAGGCGGCTGACATGCCTACCATGGCAGCGGCTGCATTATTGAGTATGTTTCTCAAGAGGTCGTTGGTGCCTGCGATATCTACCACAGAGTACATCAGGGTAATGTCAGTTTCGCCAACAATTGGACCAGTATCTCCAGAAGCGACCGTGCTTGCGATGAGTTTGGGCAGGCCAATTGGCAGAGTTCTCATTACAGCCGAAGCCAAACTGGTGCCTCCGCTACCTCCTGCGCTGATGATGCCATGAATGGGCTGCTCTTGGTGCAGCTCTTCAATGCATGAGGTCGTGCAACGCATCATATATTTGATGATTTCACCGCGTGGTAGATCTTGCAGAGTGTCCCGTTCTTTGTTCGTGCCAAATTTCGTAACCAAGTCATTCTGGGAGATACTGATGGCCTGATGGTCGATAGGGCTACGACCACAATCAATCAGGGTGATCGATGTTCCAGGCGGAGACAGAGCCACCAGTCGAGAGTGAAGATGAAGTACTTCAGGCAGCTTTGTGTCCAGCGTACCCAGCAAGACTATGTGTGGCATTGCGATAACAGAACGCAAAAACAAGGGCAATGAGTGTGTCCTGAGTCCATTGGAGGTGTTATCGAATGCAGGATGGCATCGCATTGCGTCGGAGGAGAGGTGCGGGGAGGTTGGTGATGTCTTCATGCAGCGTTGCGTCATGCCGATCAAACAGCTCAACTTCGATTCTCAGTCACCTTCCTCTTTGACATTTATCATCCATTGAAACTTTGCCAAAATATTCAAGCAGTTGAATACACACACCATGGCACCTCCAACAGATCGCAAGCAAATTCTTGAAAACTTTCGCAAACAGATTGATGCTGGAAAGCCTATCGTCGGAGCGGGCGCTGGCATTGGCCTGTCAGCCAAGTCGATTGAAGCAGGCGGCGGCGACTTGATCATCATCTACAACAGTGGACGCTTTCGAATGGCTGGTAGAGGCTCTCTGGCTGGACTGATGCCTTTCAGCAATGCCAACGATGTTGTCGTTGACATGGCGAAAGAAGTGCTTCCCATCGTCGAGCACACTCCAGTCATAGCAGGCGTCTGCGGTACCGACCCTTTCAAGGACATGCCTCGCTTCTTGAAGCAACTCAGCGACCTTGGATTCGCCGGTATCCAGAACTTCCCCACTGTCGGTCTGATTGATGGCCAGTTCCGTGCAAACCTCGAGGAGACTGGTATGGGCTATGACAAGGAAGTTGAGATGGTACGACTGGCTGCAGAGATGGAGATCCTGACAACACCGTATGTGTTCAATGTTGAAGAAGCGAAAGCAATGGCCGGCGCCGGAGCGGACGTGGTCGTCGCACACATGGGTCTCACCACCAGCGGTACGATTGGCGCACAAACAGGCAAATCTCTGGAAGATTGTGTCAAGGATGTACAAGCCATCAGAGATGCTGCAACCGAGGTCAAAAAGGATATCATTGTCCTCTGCCATGGTGGGCCAATCGCAAAGCCTGAAGATGCGAAATTCGTGCTCGGAAGAGTCAAGGGCTTGCACGGCTTCTTTGGCGCCAGTTCAATGGAGCGCCTGCCGGTAGAGGATGCCATCAAGGGTGTGACGGAACAGTTCAAGGACATCGCGGTGCAGAAAGCATAAGGTTATCTGGTCGCCATGTTAGTCAAGAATGCAATAATCTTCGATCAGCAAGCTCAAAAAATCCCCGATCAATGTTTGTGGGCATTTCCTCGTCGAAGATACTCTGGACAAGATCGCCAACTCCTGATGGACGAGCGTCTCGGCGTCCTCCTGCAATGCACAACTAGCTTCCTCTGCCCGTATCAAGACGAGACCAATACTCGTCGTACGAATGTCTCGGCCAGGTACATAGCGTGTTGTCAGATGTGGCGTCGCTCTGATGCAGATTGGACGGTGGTGGCGCGAGAGACAAGTGGAAGCAAATTGAATTGATGTTGATGCGATGGAGACAGATGTCAACCGATCAGCTTTTGTAGCCAACGCGACGCTCGCTCCTTCCCAACGGACATACTTTTGCGGTGTTGACTGATGTTGGCTGTAATGATTGTTAGCAGCTTTCTCAGCTCATCGACTCGGCCGAGAGGCACTTACTCGAATCTTTTTGTGCAATGCAGTTTTTGTCTGTCTGACCTGCGAGAGCTTGATGTTGATGTGGAATATGACAGACGATTGTTTGAAGAAAGAGCCGCAAAATGCCAATAGTAGCTTTAAGTCGAGGAAAGAGCACTTGACCGCGTGACAAGCGGGATCGGTTTCGTCGGCCCAAATATCTGCTTGAGCTTGCTCCTTCTGAATTCATTGTAGTCATTTCGCCATCATAACTCTGGACTAAGGAAGGGGCGCTTGACGGCTTTGTCACTTTCGTGTAGCTTCTGTCGGCCCTCGATGACTATCGCACTCTACGGAAAAGCCTGCTGTCGAAACATTATCCTGCATTTGTACTGCCCAAATCGAAAGAAAATACCTCGACGAGAGTGCTGCCTCCGTCGTCTGAAGGTCAGACGCCGAGCTCAAGGGCAGCGGCCGCCGTATGTGCTGTACGATGTGAGCTAAGTGGTCATCAGAAGTCCTCCGTCACAGACTCGTTTGTTTGCTTTGCTCGTCGAGGCTCGTCCATACACCAAGTCTTTTCCGTCTTCTCGAACATCCTTCTCGTCATACAACAACAACAACACGCTGAAGCTCGTAACCCATCACCAAAATGCCACCAACAACGAGATCTTCAACAAAGAAAGCCACCACCATCAACGTAGAAGACATTGTCTCCTGGACCTCCGCCGTCACTGGCGAGACGGTTTCCTACGAGAGGTTTTACGAGTACGATGAAGAAGGAGAGATCCTGTTCGTGCAGCTGCGCATGGACGAGCAAGGGGAATTGGTTCCTTGGACCAATGACGAAGGAGATGGTATTAAACAGGTCTACCTGAAGATCGTGACATTGATTCTGATTAGACCTAGAAGATCAGGACCTTGAGATGGCAGAAGACGGCAGTGTCGAGGAGGGAGAGGTCGATCCAGACTTCAACCCAGAAGCAAACCGTACCGCCGACGAAGACCATGTCGGCGTGCAGGGACTCGCCCAAGAGGCACTAATGGCACCCAAACAGAGATGTGCACCTGACAGGCGCCGTCAGACCTCCAAGATCAACAAAAACACACCTCTTCCCGCCAATTATCTCTCTGGCGTTCCTCTTTCCGCCGCTCTGGTCGCCGGCATGGCTGACTACATGACCGACCTCGTTCATCACGAGTATCTTCTCGACTTCGTTGTCAGCCCTTTGTCGGAGGCAGTTCTGCGGTCAACCTCGCAGAGCAGCCTCTCAAGCATGCTCAGAAACTTCCGGGTTACCGACCTTTCAGAAGTCAATGGAGCAGGGGCTCACGCGATGGAGAAGGAGGCCTACGATTCTGTTCGCCCAAGCAAGGTCATCAACGGTAGACGGGTACTCGACCCTCGTCCAAACATCTTCCGCCCGACCAATCCCGCCTACAAAGAGATAGTTGATTTGGGTCCGTTGTAGATAGCCTAGAATGCCGGTGAGGGAGACTTATGTGTGGGATAGAGAAGACAGAAAGATACAAGTCTCTCAACCCTACAATATTCGAAATAAGCCATGCTGCCTTCGATGGAACTACTCGGCGATAAGAAAGACTGGTACCATTTCATAGGCAATGTTGGCAGTAGCACCACATCTGAAGCGCCAGAGCGTACTGCAGTGTACTAGCCAATTTTGAACTGCGTGCAGAACTCATAGCTCCAGCTGAGAATCCATGAACACAACCTGCTATCTAGATGCAAGAGTCTCAAGGAATATGATTGCTTTCCATCGAGAGTCCTGTCTCGAAGGTGTTTCTTTGGACAACCAGTTGCAAAGTGATTACATCGTGCATTTCGATAGTGTAGCCTCAACCCTATTGATCGAAGGAGATGATAGAAGAACCTTCTTTTGCTCAACTATGCAGATGGGCTCAGTGATGACATATATACCATGGAAATGCAGAGTGCTATCGATTCGAAGGGCTTGTCCCGTGAGAATGACCTAGGATTTGACTCCCAGCGGAAGTTATTTCTTGATACAAAAGTTCCTGCCTTTTGGTACGGTATCTAATAGCATTGATGGTTGCCTGGGGCTTGATTGGGTAGTCAAACCGCTGAGTGAAAGTCGAAGGGGAAGGTTGTGCTCCACTGTTCGTTTGATTCGTTTGTTGTGTTTCGAGCACACCTACAAATCACGCTCGAAGCTCGACCATTGCGTCTTTTCCTCTCTTCACGCAACCACAACAAAGACATCTTCAACAGTCAAACCAGCCATGGCCTCTCGCTTTGACCTGAACGTGCACCGCGCCAGGCAAGAAGATCTCTTGATTTCCTGCCACTACAACTTGCTAACTGATATTAGATTGCACGAGCGTTTCCCACGCGCCTCTGACTACCAGATCGCCAAGCCCAGTCTCGAATGGTTCCTCACTATCGATGGACGTGTGGCTACAGCTTTTGAGAGCTTGAGAATCACTGACCTGTGGATTGAACAACTGAGTCTGATCAGTGCTCTCAGCAAGTACAGCATCTTCAGCATCATCCCCAACTACCTGATCACCAGAGCTTGCAGAGTCGTCGCTACAATCATGCAGGTCTGCGCTGAGGTGTCTCTCCAGAAGGGCAGAAACCCTCCTACTCCCATCACTGAGGAGGAATTCGATGCCGGCACCTTTGCTCGTCCTTACCAGCTCGTGGTCGTCCCCGACGATGACATGGACCCTCTTGTCTGGATGGATGCTTACACTGTCGCCCACGACACCGGCGTTAAGCTGTCTACTCCCAGCATCAACATCACTTACCCTGGTGACGAGTACCAGTACCTGGCCAACGCCGACGTCGTCTTTGCCAGCATCGACCGCATCAAGAAGCTCGTTGGCACCAGAGCCATCAGCCTGTCCTGCGTCAACCGCATCATCGTCGACGAACCCCTGTACATCAACAAGGCTACCTGGTACTCGTTGGGCATGCTGCTTCGCCACCCCGAGATGTACCCTAAGGTCGCTATTGTCTTCTCCGGTCGCGCAGCTTCGTTGGACGAGGACGTTGTCAAGAAGATTCGCGACTTCGCCGCCCATCACCTGCCCTACTTGCACGAACACAACGACGAGAGCCGTGCTGAGGCTCAGGCTGAGTGAGATGACTACGAAGCTACCGTCTAAACAACGCTTCACGGACTGTAAGAAAGTTCTCCTTTGCTCAGATTTCTGAAGGTGACTAACATTCAGACCAGACACTCACGCATCCACATCTTCGAACAAAGGAGGAATAGGAGGAGCACCCGAACGAACAATTTTTGCTTTATCAAGGGGACAATGATGAAGACTTGACGAACAGATGAAAGCCGCGCAAGCACACGAATGAGAAACAAAGGAATGAGCAAAGGAAAGAAAGGCAGACTTGAGGTTTGAAGCAGGACAGCATGGGCTCTTACATCGATAGGCAGGATCCGAGGATGCGATAGAGTCCTCCTTCTTCAATACCATCGTTGCTGCTATCATTTCGTGCTCTACTTGTGATTTGAGTGTCATGTTGAGTGTCTGACCTTCTCATCGACTTACTCTCGCTGCTTTTCTCTCTCCAGAACGACCTTGGCTTTCTTTCTGCCTTTGTTCACCGGTCGGCTGATGACATGTTCGAAGCATCCAGCGAGCGCATGTCGAATCAGTACCTGGGATTTGCAAGTAATCATCCTGTCTTTGCTACAGTGTCGTGGTGAGACGTGTTGGTTCTTTTGCTGTCACCCTTCGCGGATGAACATCGCGACCACGTCGGTGGGTCAGCTAAGCCACTCGGAGGTCCTTCCCTCTTGATATCTAGGTATCTCCTCCGCGATCCTCCTTACTGGCAAACTAGCCCGAGTTAAAGGGTCGCATTGACGTTTTCTCTGGAGAATATGAAGTCCACGAACAGAACCCTCGGAAGGCTCAATACCCCACTTCGAAGCGGCCGCCAGGTATGGACGCTCTGGTAGTCGCAATACCTGCAATCTTCTGACTACTTGCCTGAGAGCCACCACTGTCAGATCACAAAGAAGAGCTAATATTATTATAATTACTGAGATCTAAAATGAGCCGATGGTCATATTGCAGCATTTGATTTGCGTCTTGTGTGGGAGCAAGGGCCTCTTGCTCCAGGGAAAGGGTGCCTGACATACAGGGGGCGCAACTAATCATTTGGAGAACGTCGCGACTTCCTCTCGAAAATCTGATCTGTCACCTTTCCTCCCTTGCTCACAGACTCGAGGTCAACCGTAGCGACTGCCAATCGGATGCGCCAGAATGCGAACGGGCCGAGAAAACTAAGTGTACATTCCTCGCGCAGGCCGAGCAAGAGACATTCCCGAACGACTGCTCCGATGATGCCGAGTATTATGAGCAGTACGGGCGCAATTATATAAACTCCCTGAACGTTCCTTCCTCGACAGGGCTCTTTTGAAACTTTCCATAAGCGGCGACTCGATCTAAGCTCGGTTCGGTTCAAGGCGGGTCGCGGCTGGCATTAGGCAATGGCAGGCCAACCTGCGATGACGGCTTATTGCACACCCTTCGCAAAGCAACATGAAGACCCATGATTGGTCACAGCAGCTCGCCATCTCTCATCAACTAACTTATCGCTGACGTATAGAATATTGACAACAATACCTTGCAACAACTCGCTTCTTGCAGATCACCCTCTCAGGTTGTTGCGGAAAGACATTCGCCAATTCCAAAGGAATGAATCATGACACTGTTGAAGCTTGGCATGCCAGGAGGTAATTAACGAGCAGATACTGAATCAACCTTGCTGTCTGGTTTCTCGAGCTTGCTTGAGCGGATAGAAGCAAGGGAGTCAATTTGGACCTGCATGCGATGATCCGCCCAACATTGCCTCTCTCCTTGGACCAACCAAAATTGCGAAAATCAAGAAGCGACGTTATCAAGCCAAGGATATGGAAGAATCTGGTCTCGAGTGGGTCTGGAGCAATGTTGAGGACATTGAAATGTTATACCTGGCGTGAACGCAGGCAAAGATAGGCCTTGGCCACATTCCTGCAACACCCGTCCTGCAACATAGCCGACTAAACCCACAACGCAATGGACTCTATCTGACTCGTGGTCTGTCACAATGGAGCCCGAGGAACTGGCAAGGTCGGCATCACACTTCCGCATGGTGGAATGCAGAGCTGCGTTTTGGGACTATGCGTAATGTATGCCAATAACAAGTCGTTTACCCTTCCATCCACTTCTTATTCAATGTTCTTGTGTGATTTTATG
This sequence comes from Aureobasidium sp. EXF-3400, assembly GCA_024195585.1. Lineage (NCBI taxonomy): Eukaryota > Fungi > Ascomycota > Dothideomycetes > Dothideales > Saccotheciaceae > Aureobasidium > Aureobasidium sp. EXF-3400. The sequence continues at coordinate 9,201 of SWBL01000431.1, forward strand.
TTGGTGCGTGCAGAACATGGTGCGCTTGCTTTCTTCCCTATTGGGGGTTTCCTGTCTTTTTAAAGCGAGCATAGCGCAATCATCATCAGACGAAAACGCAGACCCAACTTCGAGTGTTTGTACTCCTACGACCGGATTATACGCTATCTACACATCGGATTCGTCGACATATCTTATACAAGATGGCGCCCGGACAGGTCAGGCGGCTGCGTCCTGTCCCGCCGAGGCCACTTCCACGGTACTTGAGATTTCAACTGTTTGGCAGACTAACGATGTTTCTACTGTGTATAGGTCCTCGACATATTATGTTTCCAATCTTTCGACCATCGCTTGCGGGCCGAGCAGCATCGCTAACGGATCGATCGATTGCCCTCCGCCGGCTACGCTGACAATACCCGCTTCGAGTTCAGCGCTGCCATTTGGCGGCATCACCCAAACGAGCATATCGACTGTCTTCCAGGAAGTACCCTGTCCACTGAATGCCACTATTCCCATCACTATTACGTCACTTTTGTCGAACAATCATTCATGCCCAACTTGTCCTTCGCAATCTGGCACAAATCTTTATTCGTGGCTACTGTCAAACCAGTCCGTCGGTTGCTCGACCATCGCAAACATCTCAGCTGTCGTCACTTCTAGCGTGTCAGGCTCGCTCGTAAGCAAGACTATTTATGGATCTGCAAATTGTCCGATAGTCTTCGATTCATCGCCTAGGACTGGCCTTACGCCCTCAGCCTTGACCGCCGGATCTAATTCCCCTGACAGCATATCTACCATCTATGAGAGCGCTAGCTGCCAAACCATCAGCACGCTTCCGCCTGTTACGACGTCAATCTACTTGCCCAATACTAATTGCGAGAAGTCAACAGTGTTCTCCACCATCTTCCAGAATGCTTCTACCAAGATCATCAGCTCAATCCTCCCTGTCACGACATCGATATATCTACCCAACACCAATTGTGAGAACTCAACAGTATTCTACACCGTCTTCCAGAATGCCTCTACCAAAATCATCAGCTCAATCCTCCCCATCACGACCTCTATCTACTTACCGAATTCGAATTGTTCAGCTCCGACTGTGATCTCGACCATTTTCGAAAGTGCTTCGACAGGCTGTCTTTCTGGCTTCAATTCCAGCTGCCCTACTTGCCCATCTACCGCGCCGGCGAATGCAAGCACTATCACATTGAGTCAGAGTTTCATCTCAACGATCTATACCCAAGATCCTTCCTGCATTCCAGTGAACGCTTCTTCAGTGTATATGAACTCGTTGATCTCGGCCACTCGTTATACAACTGTCTACGGCCCGGATGTGACCGTTACAATGCCTGGATCCTCATTCACAACCATGGGGCCCGATGCATATTGCGAAACATGCCCCGATGCATGTTATGTGGACTTCAATGATGATGGCATACCGGATGCCGAGCAAAACGGCACCTTTTCGACTAATGGTACATTTAGAAACAACTCGACCAACTCAGCGCCGGTGCCTGCACCTGTTGTTATAGCAGACACCAACTTCGAGAATGGCACAGGCGATCCTCTGACAAGTTCGGCATCGAGTCCTAATGTTACTGCTGTGATTGCTCAGAGTAATGATAGCACCCCTTTGATGGCGCAAAGTGGGCAGAGCTACCTGTAAAACTCAACGATTTCTCTAAAAAAAACGAATACAATTTGCTGACCTCGGATACTAGGTTCTTGACCTTCAACAGTGGTTCCGGTTCGCAGCAGCAACAGCTTCTCCGCCGTCAATCATCAGACCAACCATTGGTCTACAATGCCTCGCAGAATTTTCCTACTGTTGCCGGCGATACTTATAATGTGACCGCATACGCGCAGCAAGCGCAAGATGGACCCAACCCGCCTGATTGCTCGATAAGCCTTTGTGTTTATGACAGCTGTAGTACACCGGCTTCACTCTCGACTGGAGTCTGGCAACAGTACTACTATCTCTATCTGGCGACGTATGATGATGACTCTGCTACGGCGACATTTAGTATAACTTGTGCCGGCAACGCGTACGTGGGTCTGGACAACATCGCAATAGTCGACATCCCTCCACCAGATAACTCAGCCTCTGCATCATCAACGGGTGATTCTGGCTCTGGCTCAAGTGCGCCTAGCGGTAGTTCTGTGTCGTTGACCACTCTTCCTGGCGGAAGCGTAATTACAGTGACCAGAACCATCGTGCGCACCAGAACGACTTCTGCCATTGTGTCCACCGCAGTCTACTACACCACAACTCAGGTTTCGTACGTCGTTTCGACATATGAAAGCGACAACACCTATACCACTTATCAAACTACCACGCTGATCGCGACAGCGTATGCCACTGCCACCTCTCTACAGAACATAACCGTCTCTGCCATTGTGACCAGCACGAGTAAGTCAATTTATTCTTTCTTCCATTTGAATGAGATATTCGAAGTGCCGGAAACATCCTGTGTATTCTGGAAGCTGAGAGACTGTCTTTTGGCCCTTTTCCATATGGCTCAATGGGCTTTCTTGGCCCCTGGATGCTCCAAGAACGGTCTCGTCAAACAGAGGTGCTGTCTGATACCTTTATGTTTGCAATATTCAAATGAGAGGTCAATTTAGCTGACCCCTGCCATGATTAGCCACTATCACGCAGAATCAAACCTTCACGCAGCTCAGCACCGCTTTCGTGACAGCCACAGCTACATCTCTCCAAGCCCAGACGACCTCTATTCAACCATATACCAGTTATGTAAGGACCACGATAGTCTCGACAGTTTATCCGCAGCCAAGCACCTACATAACCACTGCCAGCCCAATAATTACGACGCTCTATTCGACGATAGTTCAAACCTCGTTGAGCTTGCAGCCAACTACGATCATATCGACGATTCTGTTTACACTTCCGCCTCAAAACATCACAGTAGTAGAAACGACCAGTTTGGCCCCATTTACCACGACGTTCGTTTCGAGCTATTTGACAACATTTTACGTCACTCAGACTGGCCCAACTTTGACCTCGATCCAACCAGCCTCGACATACTATACGACCATCATAAGCAGTCAACCTCCTATTACTCAGACGCTCTATTCGACTTTGCCAGGCGGAACCTTCACATATTATCTCACGAGCACGCTTCCTCAAATCACTCAAACGATATCGGCAGTATCCACTGAACTTCAGAATTTCACCCTTCCACCTCAAACCCAATTCGTAACGACGCTCATCACCTTCACGCTTCCAGCCTCAAGCTTCACCACAGTCCAGACGATCTCAGAAACGCTAATTTCGACATACGTGACTACTTTGCCAGCCTCAACTCTAGTTTCGACGGTTGTCCAGACCACTTTCCTTCCCGCAAGCACGACAACAGCTCCCGGGCCTACAGAGACCTCGGTCATCTTTTCGACGTATTTGACCACATATACTACTACCTTGCCCGCTAGTTCCATCACATATACGAGCTATAGCACGAGCATTCAAACAGCATCGACTATTACTGAAGTTACCACGGTAGTTTCTAGCGCCCCTGGAACGACCAGCACCATCATCAGGTATGTAGTTTCAGATTTCATGAGTTATGCGAGGCCCGATGTTGTCCATTCGGCGAAGGCCCAGGAACGAGATCCTTCCGCGATATCCTTTCCTTTTCTCCTTGTGGCCTCTCAAAGATGTGAAAGAGGTGAAGATAGTGCATATAAGTTTCCGATAGACGCAATCGGGATCTGTGCCTCTAGTCATGTTGAGCCTCTGTTTGCTGCCATATCTCAAAACTTTGCCCGGCGCAATTCGCCATGTCTTGGCTGAAGATGAATGGCTCAGCGTCTGCGAATTTTTTTGGGGAACGAAAAGGCTATCTTGAGAAAGAGCACGAATCTTGAAGCCAAGCGAGGCATAATTCGTTTCCATCTATCTATACCAAAGAATCTCTGCTGATCCTGCCATCCTACAGTACCTATCTGACAACCGCACCTCCTCAAACCATAACTGCCACGAGCCTTTCCATCTCCGTTCAGCCCGCGTCTACGATTGTCACGACCCAATTAGTTACACAGCCAGCGAGTACCGTAACCACGCTCAGCGTCCAGCCGGCGAGCACAGTTACCACCTTGAGCTTGAGCATACAACCAGCAAGCACCATAACGGTGAGTAGATCTAGTGCGTTCTCGAATGTTTTGCAATTGCTGTTCCCCATCTTTCCCCATCTCGCGGCACACTGTTAGCCGGCTGTTAGTACGCAGAAACCTTCTCGAAGCAGGACAGTCTTCATTGAGAGCGATTTGCGTATTCCTTCTCCCGAATGTGGTGTGCAAGCCATAAAAATCAGCTATCCTTGGAGAAATTCAGAATATGTCCCCCATGCTTCTCGCAGAAAACTTGAAAGATTTTCTAGTATGCAGTTCTGTATCTATAGAAGTAGCTAATACATGTTTGTTCTACAGACAACGAGCATTCCAATCGCTTCGACCATCACCACGACCTCGGTCTATCTGACGACACTTTTGACAACATATTACACGACTGCCCCTGCCTCCAGTATCACGTACACAAGTCTGGTCACAACCACGCTTCCTGCTTCATCATACACAGTCACAAGCACCCTTCCAGGACAGACCAATACATATATCACGTAAGATTTTGACCTTTTCTTGAATCTTACATTCATCACCAAATCCTTGGCTCAAGTGAAGGATTCTAAGGAAAGCTTTGCTTGTCCTGTCTTGGCTCTGGAGAAGGGAATTGGATGCATGGCTTTCGAGTCTTGCCCGGAGGCAATTTGGAGGTCAAGGAAATTTTGATCAGGCTCTGTCTCGACCAATCGAGCCAATCATCAGATGCAAGAAAAAGCTTGAGTCTTCGAATTACTTCGTTAAGATGATCTGGCCATCTTATGACCTTCGTGATGTGATCTCCGGCTAACAATTCTTTTGCAGGACATACGTCACTACCCTATACAGCACAGTAGTCTCGACGAGTCTTTCCGTTTCCACTCAACCCGCCTCTTCGTATACCACAGTCCAAACGCTGGTATTGACAGCGACAGAGACAACAACAACATTAAGTTTGAGTATCGAACCAGTAAGCACAGTTTTGAGCTTGAGCATTCAGCCAGCAGTAACGGTACGTGAATATAGCAGACGACTCGGGATCGCTTTGTTACAAGATCTGGGGCTTGAGCCTTCTGCAAACCTACTGTTTTTGACCATCTTATCCTTCTTGGAGTGCTTTGCTAGCCGGAAATTCCTTGCATTTGGGTTCCTCATTCGCTTGAATGCTGAGTGAGGAACTGCTTCCAAAGGGGGTGTTGATCCAAGATATATACTGGCCTTTCATGCACAGAGTCTTTCAGCATTCTTTGAATGGGCACCTTGTGATAAGTTGCTCCTTCAAAGCACTCCGGTTCACCAACGAATGTTGAGATTGTGCTAATACCTATTCCTGCCTACAGACTACCAGTATACCGCCTGCTCAGACCGAAACAGCCACATCCGTCTATCTCTCGACCTACTTGATAACAACCACATTCTACACCACTGCTCCCGCAAGCACCATTACATTGACGAGCGTCAGTACAAGCACTCAGCCGCCTTCTACCTATACTCAATACACTACAATCGTATCCACCGCGCCAGGAACGACTAGCACCTATGTCAGGTAAGCGAAATTCAACAGATTCCATCCATAGCTGTCCAAAAAATCGCTGGCATATATTGGGAGAGTTTGACTTCTCTATCATTGCTGTGCGGCTGGATCTGGGGATCGCCGGATTCACATGCGATGGGATGCTGCTCCAATTTGAAAGCATACAGAAGGTATAGACTGTTGTAGACTGCATAGAAAATCGGCTTTTTGCTGAGACATCCATTGGCCATACCACCTGAATGGAAGGATGAACCACTGCGCATCCCATCGCTTTGATTTCACAGATTCGGACATGGATAGAGATGATATCTTTGTTGAATTATGCTAACTCTTTCCTCAGCACCTGTTTGACTACTCAGCAAGCCAGTACTGTGGTCAGCACGAGTCTAGTCCTCACCACCATTCCGGCCTCTTCATACACGCAAACATTGACCTTGACGGCTACAGCTACAGCTACTGCCACATTGACAGATACGCAGAGCCAAACAACGTAGGTCAAGCCTGTTTTTCTCTCGTGTAGCGGCATCAAAGCTAATAACATACGATCCAGAACACAAACAGCGACCCAGACGCAGACACAAATAAGCATAACAACAGCTTATGTCACTACCACGGCTCCAGCCCCGCCAGCAAGCACAGTGTAAGGAGATGCATAAGTAGAAAAATCCTGATTGGAATTATTTGCTAATATGGATTGAAGAACAACCACCTCTACCTTGTACCCCGCAACGCCACCACCGGTCACATCCACCCAATACATGTAAGTAAGAGAAATAGTTCATATCTAGATAGCTCGCTTGAGAATCTGCAAGAGAGAGCATATCTCAGAAGGCTTTCAGCCGGAGGAATGTTCTTGATGAGCAAGTGCTAATTGATATCTCAGAACCACAACAGCAACGTCGACAGTCACAACGTGAGTGGATATGTCCCAGATCTTGGAAATAAGACCATTGGCTAAGGACTAATTGGCACAGAACTGCTACGACAACACAGCTCAGCACTGTCTACGCAGCTACGCCAGCGCCAGTGTAAGTTAGAACTCGATCCAAGAGATCTGATCCATGACCAAGACACCTTCTAAATAATGAAATATGCTGATAAACCTATTCAGAACCTCCACAGAGTATCCAGCTACTCCAGCGCCTGTAACAAGTACACAAACACAGACTGTGTAAGTACGAGAAGCAGAACCTGAACCCTTGATGAGAACTTCGCACGGCAAGTAGACTTGCTAACAAACGGTCCAGAACCACGACTGTGATAAGTGTAGTGACACAAACATCTGTCACTACCGCTCCAGCTCCTCCTGCAAGCACTTTGTGAGTATACTCGATTAGATCTCTTTGGAAGGTCTCATTTTTCATCGAACATTCTCTGATATCACTTCCCAGAACAATGACACCTACGCAAGTGTTTACCACCACGCAGATGACTACGACTACCGCTCCAGCACCTCCAGCAAGCACTGTGTAAGAAGACTCAATCTAGACGTCGATGCATTTGATTGCCCGTTTTGCTGATACGGACTGAAAGGACAACCACATCCACGTTATATCCAGCAACACCAGCGCCCGTCACATCTACTCAATATATGTAAGCAAGAACCTGTAGAGCTAGCTAACCTTCTCGAGTCTTTGGCATATCGATAGACGCGATAAACATCCGAAGGCGAACGAGAACGCGTAGAAGGGAATGCTAATGTTTTCAATACAGAACTACGACAGCGACATCGACCATTACTACGTGAGTAAACATCTCCCAGGGTCCATGAATAGATTCTTTGCAAAGCCAAGTCGAAGCTGTACACGATACATAAAGAGTAGCACATCAACTGACGAGAAATTGCTCTAGAACTGCTACGACAACGCAGCTTAGTACAGTCTACGCAGCTACTCCAGCACCAGTGTAAGTTGAAATTCGATCTTGCGAGCCATCAGGCTCAGTGCCTCATTGAAAGGGCGCACCGGCCCTCACCAAAAAGTGCTTTGGATTTGGGGATTCAAGCTGACGCGCTATCTCAGAACCTCCACGGTGTATCCCGGTACTCCAGCGCCTGTGACAAGCACACAGACGCAGACAGTGTAAGAAGGTTCCTCTGTTCGATTATAAAACAATCGGCTAACAAAGATACTCTACTTTGCAGGACCGCCACGCAAACTCTGTAAGTTCCACCTGTCCTGGCAGATCGGCTTAGATTCACTCGAATGAATTGAATGGCGACCTAACAGATGCTTAGAACTGCTACGACAACTCAGCCAGCCAGTACGGTTACTTCAGTGCCACCAGCTGTCACCACTACCCAAACACTGTAAGATCTACCTGTGCCAAAAGCAGAACCAGACTCCAAGCATTCTCGATAAATTGAAAGTTGATCGGAGATTGCTCTGACTGAGCCATCTGCGGAAGCACAGTCCAGCCCCGTTTCAACTGGTCATGAAATGCTGATAAATTCTTCCGGCAGGACATCGACCTATACCCCGCCCGCCCAAACGATCACTCAAACGTCGACTGTGACCGTTACGCCTGTAAGTTGATAGCTTGGGCTGATTTAAGGCGTGGTCTAATGCTCATACAAAGCACTAGACTTCTATTACAAGCTTGACATCCACAACAGCGCCTGCAGCACAATTAGCGGTAAGTTTCTATCATAGATATAAGGGTAAGTTTCTATCATAGATATAAGGGTAAGTGAATGAGAAAACTGACATGCAATATACAGACCGCGGGATCCCGAACCACGACTGCATCGGTAAGAGGAAGCGCAGATTAGAAAAAAAGCCCGTTGTTTGCTGATAAAATGTCTAGTCGACAGTAGCAGCGTCCACCGTCGCATTGGCCTCTCCTACTGCCATCTTCAACTCCTCTCAGGCCCACGACGACGACCTCGCATGGCGAGTCATGCCTTTCGCAATCAACTTATGCGGCTACAACTTCACCAACGTGACTGTCAGTGTCAACGGTGTACTTGGTTTCGGTATCACAAACAGCTATTCGCCATCTTCATTGCCTCAATACAGCGCACTCAGTCCCTCTGGTTATGCACTAATGCCATTCGGGGCAGATCTGTATATCTACCAAGGAACTGCCCAAGGTATCTACTACGAAGTGGATGGCACGTCGCCGTCGAGAATCCTCACGTTTGAGTATTATGCGTCGTACTACCAACAGTCGAACAATTATTATCACTTCCAGGTTTTGTTTTATGAGAACAATACTGGCTCTTTTACGTTCAAGTACCTCAATATCACGGATAGTGGAGCTAATGCTGTGATTGGGTATCAATGTCAACCAAGTAAGTCCAAGCATTCATCATATGGAGTGTTCTGAGCAAAAACACTGATGATTCTCTCTACCTCTCCAGAGAGCAAGTACAAACAGTACTCGAGCAAGCAAGCCATCATCACAAATGGACTCCGAGTCGACTACACATACAGCAACGATACATTCACCTCGAGTCAGGTCGTGGCGGCCAGTCGCGCCACTGTATTGAGTCCTGTGATCGACTTTATGAGCCGTATCGCTGGCAAAGTCTCAGATACATGGCGCTCAGTGACTGGATGGTTGCGAGGCCATCCCACAAGTACGACGGCGGATGAAGTGTACCTGCCAAAATCGACAGCGACGTTTGCGGAAAATCTTGGAGATACGATGAATAGGAGGTGGGTCGGTGGATATGGCAGGCATGCGAACATGTCGACGTTGGCGTAGTTTTTTCCTTTGTTGTGCTTCGAAATCTAGGGTTGATTTTCCTTTGTTCATTCGTTAATCAATATTTTTATTCAGATCCGCAACTCACCAAAGCATCTCATCGAGTAAGGAGTGCTGTTTTCCCATATGCAAAAGTTAGTCATAGTCTAGCTATAGAAATGCACAATACTTTCGTAAAGAACGTAGCCTCCATAAAATGAGCCCCTTGGAAGGTCATCTCAACAGGCTGCAGCCAGGCTTATATTCAAATCGCAGTTATGTATTGCGGTAGCTCATTGTAATACTTATTTCGGGATGGAGAAGGTGACGATTGCAAGATGTTGAATGTCTTGAGCACACGAGGAGGTTGCGTTTCTGGCACGAAGCTGGCGTGAAGAGAGGAAGAAGTGTGTTCATGAAGGCGAATCTCTCTGATCTTTCGACTGCGAGATGGCAAGCGCGAGTATCGACGCATAGAATGGCGTGCCTTCCTTTCATCTGCCTGTCAGCGATAAAAAAATTTGGCAAAACAGAAACCCCCCTAGCGGGCCCACTGCTAGAAGGGAAAGAGAAAACGTTTTCGCTGCCAGGTTGCTCTTCATAGAGACAATCATGCAGCGCCGATTAAACCGCATTATTCTTCACCTGTATGCACATGCAGATTCAATCCTTGCGCATGAAGCAGGTGCTTACAGGAATGCACCTTCCTTTGATAGAGTTGCTGCAGCAAAACTGGAATTCTCCACAAAGAGGACAGAGTGCTTGCCCAAAGTCTGCGCCAAACTTGACGCATCTTGATCAACCAATTGCTGTCTGTAATCGCGTCCTCTGTTGAATCACGTTCTATCATGCGTGTCAGGTATACGAAAGACAATGACACACGACGAAAGCATCCCGCGGCCAAGCACGTGTTGGCACATGAAATGCCGCATGCAAGCGCGTCATAACAAACGGAGCTGGCGTCTGTGGAAGACAAACAACACGCGGGTCCAGTCGCTTGACTATCTTGTGCACACCTCAATTTCACCATTTGCAAAGACACCACCACGCTTGCCGCTATTCGCAAAATGTCGTCGCCCGAGCAGTCATCTACTGAGAAGAAGAACGACAAGACCCGCGAGACTTGCCGCCGCGGCCCTGAAGATGGCTACCCATTCATCGTCGATGAAGTTTTTGTGAGTTCTTACCAATTGATCCAATCGCCTTGCGCTGACGATCACGTACAGAAACAGCGCGGTCCAAAGCCGATTCCTGAGCCAGTCCCCGTGAGAAGAGTCTCTCGCCGCGCTGGTCCCCACCGCGCCAGCAAGAAAGCCGCCGTCGTCGAATCCGAGAGCAGCGCCGTTCGCGTCGGAGAAGTTGCTCCAGGCAGCACCTCCATCCAAGTTTCTTCCATGCAGACTCCAGCCAACAACCCTTTTGCCGTCTCCAATGCTGGTTTACAGCCATCTTCCCGCATCTCCGAGATCACTCGCGGTCAGCATCAGATCAAAGACACCTCGAGACCCATTGAGTCTACCGCCAGACCTGCATCACTCCACACCACCATGCCTGGCGTCTACGCCGAGTCTGATGACGGCGGTGTCGAACTGCCTGAGCACATCGACTCCGAAATCAACCACGACGCCGCTCGCAGAGTCGAAGCTGGATCCGGTCCTGACAGCTCTGGCCCTGGTACTCCTGAACATGTCTCCAAGCATGACGGCGGTGGTGAAGGAAGTAAGTTCAAGAGCTTGGTCGCAACAATCATTGGCTTTTGCCGACAGGACTAGGGGTTCAGCCTAGCACCGGCGCGGGCAAGACGGGCGCAAAGGATGTTGTTCATGAGGGCGATAAGCTTGAACGCATATTTGCAAGGCTTGATGCGCTCAAGAGGCCTGGTCGTGGAAACTGAGGAGAACAAGCGATGTTGGATATTCAGCTGGTGCTGACGGATCTGGTCTCGATCTGGTTTCCTGTTCAGGATGAAGACCGCACGGATTGGCAGCAGATGATTAGCCACTCAGACACAGGAACGCAGTTCTCTTTACCCTCCTCTTTCTCTCATTTTCACCTCCATCGTCAAGGCCACTATAGTTGATATTCTGGACAGTTCTTGTCGGTAAATCATCCTCAGCTTGCTGCCAACACGTGTCGTTTGAGTCGTTTGAAGCAGATGACGTTGAGATAAAGTTGAAGTACCGGCATTCTTGCCGAGGTCAGAACAGGCGTTCACCATCCATCCGGGAGTGATACCGATAGATCAAGACAGACATTTCTGCAGTTCAGGTGCTGAAAGCACAAGGCGCGAAATATAGAGGGACCATCATTGCTCGAAAGCATCGAGTCACCGCACCTTCCTTATCACGTCGCTATCTTTCCGTTGAGCCAACCAGGTTTCCCGTCCCAAGAGATTTGCAAACAGACCCAAACTCCGGCATCGTCCCGTAGCCCCAGTGACTGGGACACCATGTCATTGATATCTAGCCTTCCCTTATAAAGCAGCTACACCTTTCCCTTCCCGCAAATACAATGCTATCAAACATCACACGTCGCTTTTACAGTGCATCCGCTAGAACAATGGCTGCCAAGAACTTGCAAGTCGGCTGGGTAAGTTGTCGCCGGGCGGGCATTACCGAGGACGTCTGTTCGGACTGATGGCTAATTGCGATTGCGCATAGTATGGCCTTGGATCTATGGGCAAGCCCATGGCAGAAAACCTCCAGAAGTATCTGGCGAAGAATGATCAATCGCTCATCTTCAACAACCGCACAATGGCTTCTGGCGATAACTTGAAGAGTCTTGGCGCGTCGCCTGCGTCGAGTTTCGGCGAGTTGGTGCAGAAGAGCGATGTCGTTTTCACAATGGTAATTTCTAAACTCATCAAGATATTCTGAGAAATTGAGCTGATGAAGAGCGAAAGGTCAACAATGATGACACACTCAGAAGTCTTTTGCAACAAGCCTACGACACCAAAGATCTCTCTGGCAAGATCTTCGTCGACTGCTCAACCGTGCACCCAGACACGACAAAAGCCGTCACCGAGGAGATCAAGAAGCACAAGGCAACTTTCCTCGCAGCACCCATGTTCGGCGGTCCCGCCATCGCTGCGCCCGGAAAACTCGTTGTCGCAATTGGTGGACCTTCCTCAGCTGTCGAGACCGTGAAACCTTACTTCCAGGATGTGATTGCCAGAAAGGTTATTGTGTGCAAGGAGGAGCCTCAAAGTGCTTCTATGCTGAAGATCGCTGGGTGAGTTTTGCAGCAATAGCCACAAGAAATGCGGAGATGGAGTCATGCTAACCAGAAAATACAGCAACATTATCACAGTAAACCTCATGGAAGCAGTCAGCGAAGCCCAAGTCTTTGCCGAACAAACCGGCATCGGCTGTGGCCCCATGGAAGAACTTATCACCGAAGGTTTCGGCCCCGTCGCTGGCGGCTACTCAGGTCGCATGACCAGTGGCAACTACGCACCACCTCTCGACAAGCGCCCCGGGTTTGGTGTCTCGCTATCAATCAAGGATGCCGATTATGCCATGGCTATCGCCAAGGAGAAGGGCGTCAAGTTGCCAGCAACCGAGGTGGCGAACAAGAACATGAAGGCTGCGAGGGAGGAGCATGGTGAGGTTCTGGATTGTGCGGCTATGTATGGTACATTGAGAAAGGAAGCTGGATTGAACTTCTTCAACGAGAAGAGCAGGCAGAGTGATAAGTAAGTATATGACATAGAATAGAATCACTGACCATTACGATCTCGAATCATCTCCGGCGAATCATTGAGTCCCTCCGAGTCTTGACTGATGTGATTACCAAATTCTGGACGACTAGCTGGCAATGAAGGTTTCCTGACCTTATGGTCTCCGACTGAAATGAGCATACTCCGAAAACTACCGTGCATTCCTACAGCTACGAGGTTACATCATCTCACACCAGGAAGAAGAACTTACGAAAATCTCAGAAAGCATGGAACAACGCACTGACCATCCCTTCGCACTTGGTCACCTTCAACTACCGGCACATGGCCAGTCAATCAATGGGGATTTTTTATACTAGGTTTACTCCTGTCGGCGAAGAGCATTGCTCGTTCAAGTCGATGGCGAAGAGCGTTGCTCATTCAAGCCTGTTCCGCGAAGAGTACTGCTCATTCAAGCGGCGACGAAGAGCACTGCTCATTCAAGTCGATGGCGAAGAGCACTGCTCAATTCAAGCCAAAAAGTGTGATCAGAAGATCAGGCGCCGACGCCAGAGGCTCCGGCACCATCAGCACCACCAGCTCCGTCATCTCTGTGAGGACCATCACGATCACCACCTTCGTCGCCGGAAGTGGTGGCAGGCTGAGCTGGCCTGGCAACGCCAAGTTGCTGCTCCAACTCAGCAACGCGCGCACAGAGAGCAACATTACTGGTCGAAAGGCCAGCAGTTCGCTTAGGAAGAGCACGCTGGCCGAGATAGCCCTGAAGATGGACCACGGCAACCGACATCCGCTCGTTCATCAGCGCCATGCTGAGCCAGTTGTTGTGCGCGCCTACCTGAAGAGAGGTGGCAAAACGCGCAGCATTGTCAGCAAGGCGCTGAGCTTCTTCGGCCGACTCACAAACGGCCTTGTAAGGAGGAAGACAAGGGGTAGACATCTTGAATGTGGTTGGTTGGAAAATTCGAAGATGTTGTTGCAAGAAGGCAGAATTGAGAGTGCGGATTTGAGTGCGCAGCGGAAGGTGAGTGGAGTTCTGGAGCCTTGGCGTCGATGCCCCTTTCCGATCACTCGTTCTTGCCTATTCCGTTTTCGAATGGACTGTCACATGCAAGACTGTCAAACTGTAGAGTTCTGTCCGCCTTTTCGAGGAAAATCGACATAGCCCCACCTCTTACTGGACATCGTCTCTCATCCACATAACACTGTTTTCTGCGAGCTACAGTATCTGGAAACATGACCACAAAGAAGGCTGCCGTGGCTAACCACACCGTCCAATGCGAGGCCAGTCGCTCCTGCATCTTGAGGGCCGTCTACACTGCTACTCCAGAACGCCCTGTGGAACGTGACTTTATTTCGTCGCTCAAAATTTCTTCATGGCTCATGAGTTTACTTGAACACGAGCCCTCAAACTTAGCAAAAACTAAGAGACACGGATTGGCAAGCCTTCATCGAATAAACTCCAGAAAAACCATGGACATCATCCTATTGGTAAAGAGATACAATATCATGTTCTCAAAGAAGCAGGATCAAGAGGGAGAAGCATGGTAAAATTTCGAATCCTCGAGGGCCTTGCTAAGCTCATGGATGAAGATATCAATATGCCAGAACACCGAACTGTAAAAGGACAAATGGGACGATGAAAAATGGTGATGTATCATGCCAAACACGGAAGCAAGTCACAGGGAAGAAACATGACAAAAGTCTAAGGGTATCTGTCTGACATTCTCTGGTTTCAGTTCAAGATACAGTATCAAGGTTTGTCCAAAAAGACCGTTAAAGGGCCATGAGCTACAGTCTTTCTTCCGTCCGCCCAGGAAAGATGCCCTCCAAGCTTTCAGAGACGGAGAAACGGGTATTGACAAGAAATTGGATTACTCAAATGTCACCAGAGCTACGAGTCTGCTTTTTCATGGCGGCAGTATGGCGCTCAAGAGCAGCGGTGTGCTTGTCAAGAGAAGCGCTGTGTTCGCGGAGAGCTGCGATCATGCGTTCATCACGGTCGATCTGATCCTTAGACTGTTTCTCGGTGGTGTTGATGCAACCACTCTGGGCTTGAGTGCCAGCAGTCTGTTGCTGAGGCATAGTGAGGTCTGAGCTGTTGACCGAATCTAGGGCTCGATCGGAGGGTCCAGGAGGTTCATGGTGAGATGATTCGGATTGTGTTCCAGTGCCGGAGTCGTGCTGGTCAGATGTGTCAGCGGTGAAAAAGAACACTATCGTGATAACTCATGAAGCGCACAGTCTTTTTCCTGGGAGAGAGCTTCGGCAACTTGTCCCAGTAATCACTGGCATTCCTGCTCCCAATAGCGCGCGGGCGTAACACAGCAGAACGAGGAACAGGAAGAGAGGCAACGTCAAGGTCCTATCTAATATTAACTTATTTCATCAGCAAAAGAACTCTGACCATACCTGCCTGGGACGACTTGACTTGTCGCGGCGTCGTGGCAATTGTAAAGTCGGCATCTCTCGAAACGATGGCCGTGTTGCGCAAGACGAAGGAAGGTAGGAGTGTAAAAGAAATTAAGACTCAAGAGCGACGCCAGTTTCACACTCAGAACACGATGTGAGGAGAAATGGCTCAAGTGCCGGAAAATTGGAGTGTGAAGTGAAACAAGCTTGACCATGAGACTTCCTTGAAAGGCGTCGATAGACAAAATGCCACGATTGAAAAAACACAGTCTCGGGCTCTCGGCTGCTCTTGGACTTTCTATCACTAGTCAAACTCGGATGGAAGTAAGATGCAGTTTTGCTTTTCTGCAGTTCCATTCGCACTTCTCGACGTTTGTAAGTATTGTTTACATGGGTACTGGCACCTCAATGAGTCTCAAGGTATCGCTTCCCGTACTTCTGATCGCTCACACTCGCAGTCTTTCCCGGAGCTCCTTGATCACCTCTGTCTCGCTATCCAAATCAGCCAACACATCTCTCAATTGAGCCTCCAGATCACCGATTCGGCCTCGGAGTTCAGCGATACAGCCTTGCTCCTCAACTGTCTCGGCCTCCCAGTTCATGATATCCTTCTCATCAAGTTGTGCCGACCTGTCTAGACTTCCTTCTTCTTCAACATATCGACCACGCTTCCAAATCTCATCGTTCTTCTTGGATCCAACAAGTTCAAGCATATTGTGTGCCGCTCTCAGCAATCCTCTGGCCTTCTTCAGATCATCTTCGGACTCGTTGGAAGACGGAGAGCTCCATGGGCTGGATGGAGATATGAGAGTCTCGGATCTTTCTTCTCCTTGGCTTTGAGAGTGAGCCATCTTGCCGGACAGCAATCTGTCGGCTTTGCGTAGGAGTACTTTGGCGTTGTCCAATGTTGCTGGCTTCTCTGGTGTGGCGAGTGCAGATGTCACAATGTTCGCTTGAGGATCAGACTGCTCGCGCTGGGCTGAAGAGGTGGTGGTTGACTGATGTGACCACGATGAAGAGTCGCTGCCGCCACAAGAGTATGATCCGATCGGCTGGCTGTTGCTGGCGGAAGGGTGTTCCTCAGCGATTGCAACTGCTGAGTTGGTTCCAAGTTTGGCGTTTGCTTCTTCGGTAGAGGTGCAAGTCATGAACTGCGCATAGGTCAATGTCTAGATGTCGACCTTGCATAGTAAGTTATAATACATACTTCGTCCTCAACATGAAACATCCACGTGAGCTTGTGGGAGCTTGGCCTCGAATAGATCGGTTCTCCATCCATGCTGCCTGATGATGAGATAATGCGTAAAGCGATCCGACACGATGTGGATATTAGGCGGTTCTATAGAAGTATGAGTTTGTCAGAACAAAGGAATATCGGATCCCTCTAGACATAACCATATGTTCAAAGTCTCATTGTGATGAGATGACTGTCAAGAGCATAAAATATCAAAGCTCAAAGAACAGCTCGTGCAAAGCATATTCCATTCGATATCTTTGCTGAAGGAATTCTAGAAGCCACTTTGCGGTGAACCTCCAGCCTTTCGCTTTCGGCGATACATGCGCCTTTCTGTGCGTCTTCAGAATACTGAAAGGAGACTGGGTGATGTTTGTCCCGATGAGGTATATGGAGTGCAGATTGATTATCTGCTGAGTGTTAGAATTCTCTTTGTTTCGCTCGACGTTAGGCGTTTGTTGCACCAATTCCATCAATGTCCATCTTGAATTGTCTTTTAGGAGGAAAAGAACTTTGGTGGTGCTTGGAGAGCCAAGAAGCAGTTGTAGATGCACGACGGTACTATAGATCAATAAGGTGCAGGAGAGCAGTGAGAAATTACAAAAACATCAAAGCTACAAACTACAATGCTACAAGTGAAAGGAGATAGCATATGCTATATATTGAAGCAAGTCTGGTGTATTTTCAACCCGAATGCGAGACAATAGTCAAGCGGACAAGGAGGCTGATAAATTACATTTATCACGCCGGTCGACCTGCGGGAGTCGATTATTGCCGTGGTGGAGATAGCACGCCCTGACCCGGTGCCTCATACTCATACGAGGTCCTATCTGCGATCCCAGACTGGTCGGGCAAGGCCTTCAGGCGCCGGCCTAGCATTCCCTTTTTGCTTTCTTTTTTTGGTATAGCTTTTGATGCTGATGCTGGGTGAGGAGAGAAGGGATCGTTTGTGGCGCAAGAAGATTTTCTTGAACTGGCATGAAACTGAACACTTTTGTTACGACTATTTGATACGTGCGTTTGTGGTTGGTTGTGTGTTCAATTCTTCCGATAAGCCATTACTTTTGCAGCATCTTCGCATAGGAAGAATCATCGCTCGTGCATCATGTTTCCCCCATTTTTGCGGCTGAGGCTCACTGTGATCCACACATAGATTCGGCATACTGCTCCAGTGGCCAATGCATCATCTTTTCAGTAGTGCTATGGAGGAACAATATTCAAGCCATAATGAAAACATTGGAGAGAAGGGGTCGCTGATCCGGGAACTGCATCATTCGAATACGACAACCAATTGCTAGACAAAAACAACCAAAGACAACTTCAAATTACTCAATGATGGTGAGCGAGGCAACCACTGCATCTATTTTCCACCCTCTGCGCAAAATCTCGCTTCAGAATCGATCAGCGCCGTTCAATCACCACCATGCATAAGGCCACTCCTTCTCAAGATCAACCCTCTCGACATTCTCCCAATCAGAGCTGCATGAAGACTTTTCAGACAGTAGACTGTTGGCTCGTCGGGCTGTGTCTCCATGTCCTTCGCCGCCTGTATCCTTGACTCCGTCAGCTTCTGTATGAGAAGTGGCTGTCTTCGAGATCTCTTGCTGCGAGACTATATCCAGAGCTTCTTCAGGGATCTCCGGACGAACAGAAACGTGACCTGGTTTGGAGTTGTCTGCAGCACGAGCTTGATTCAGTTCTTCCCTGAGCTCTTCGTTCTCCTGCCTGAGCTCTCCATTGTCCTTGGACGGCTCCTGGTTTTCCCAAAAGTATCCTTTGACCACCCTTCTGCGCTTTTCGCTCCTTGCGTTGAGCATGTAACGACCTTTCAGCTCAGCCTGCCTCCTCAAAGATTGCTCGCATGGCCGGATGAAAGAGGCTTTTTTTTCTTCCGAGGGGTCTGCGTAGTTCACGCCGTTGAGTCTGGCTTCTCCTGATGGCTGGGTGGGAGGTATGTAAATCTTCTTTGACTTTGACGTAGACTTGTGGAACTGAGGTTCAGCGTTGGTATTCATCTTGGTCTCAGTGCGTATGTGCCCAACTGTAGGTCCAGTATAGGGGCGTGTCAGGAGAGCGATCTTCTTCTGCAGAGCAGCAATCTTCTTGTCACAGCCTGAGATGTAGATGTTCTTCTGGTCGAGCTTTCCTGGGCTCCAGCGAGCTCATATTCCATGAGAGATAAGGTTGCCCGCAATTGTATGTTTGACTTCTCAGCTGCTGCTAGCTCAAGATCCTTTTGCTCGAGCTGTATTCCATAGTATTCCAGCATCTTGGCCTCCTTCTCTTTCTGTTGTCCTATGGTGGCTTGCTCTTGCAAATCACTGCTCTCCTCGTCAACCCTAGCAAAAAGTCCCGCGGCGTGTTTTGGGTCTTTGGCTTGTTCTTGTTGAGTGGTTTCGGAAGTGAAGGTGTTGTTGGAAGAAGGATTCAAGGTCTGATTGTCTGGGAACGACTCAGCGGTGTTGTAGTCGGATTCGAGAGTGGTTTGACCAGGGTTGGGCGAATCTGAGAAGGAGCAAAAAGTGGGCGGAGACACTAGCATGGCGGGAAATAATCGTTGCATCGCTTCAATGATGGAAGGTGCCAGGTAGAAGGTGGAGTTGCTGGAGGTAGGCAGTGACGGAAATGTGGGCAAGTTTGGAAAATCACGGCCAGCAGCCTTCAGCATGTAGTTGGTGTTCTCGGAATCTGGAAGCATCGAAGATGGACCGAATGTCATGCCTGCGGCCTTGGTAAGTTTCTCTGTGATGGTGGGCGCGTGTTGTGTCATGGGAGCCATGATTCCGTTCTCACTTACAGTTCTTCTTTCCCGTATCCTGTTCGGCTTGTGATGTAGCCTGCGCATTCATATCGTCCGCCATCTTGGCTCGAGGTAATCTCATGGATTGAAGACTGTAAGGTATGTAGCGATTGGAAGTTTGGAGGGGGATATGAGGAGGGGTCAACTGTTGCAGACAAAGACTTGATAGACAGCTCTGGACTGTGATAAAAATCGGTCAAAGAAAGTGCTACCAGGAGTTCGAGGGCGTAAATTTTGAGACAGGCGCAGAATAGCGCAACACGTCCCTTATCTCAAACCATGTCTCACACACGATCAAAGACAGATTGTTTCTGCCCAAGACAAAACATTGATCCACGGATCTCTGTCACAAAGACAAGAAGATGTATTGAATATCAGTCTGGCCTGTAGTCGTTGACCAAAAGAGGCAAGTACGTCCTCTATGTCTTGCATGTTCCTTCCAGATGTTTGTGGAGCAAATGTACAAAACGTGGCTTACGTGCTCAAAAAAGGGTTGGTTTGTCGACCGTGTCTCCTTTTAGAGTGTCTCTGTCAGTGAATTGTGTCAGTCGGAGTTCTTTGTTTCGTATCGTGAATCACAGTTAATCGCTCGACCTCGAAGTGAATCTTTCAGTGGGGCAGTTGTGCTGTCCGTTCTTCTACCCAAAGTCATACATGGGGAGGTTCCTTTTTGACTTAGCGCAAGGAAAGTGTCATACTTGACTGGAACCTAGTATCATGGTTTGCTACCTCAGCTCCTTGCTTGTTTCCTTTGTCCAAGCGCTTTATCTTGGATACCAAGAAAGCTTCCACATTGGAAGCCCTAAGGTCATGCATTTAGACATCTCTTGCCCATTCGCAATCTGCCCACCATATCAACCCTCACTGTTTTGAAGAGTCAACTACTCTCTCCCTCAAGAAGAAAGCCTCAACAGCCATGAGCACAAATCTTGCTGGTGAGCCCTTAGGCATTGGTGTCATCACCACCGTCACAGCTCTTAACAGCTCTCTCATGACATCTGTCTGGTACTTGGCCATTTCTTCCTTGCTCTTTCTCTCCTTTTTCTGCTTCTTGCGCTTTTCCTTCTTCTCGCTTCTTCTCAGCTCTTTAGCTTGCAGCTCGTTCTGTTCTACAAGTTGCTCGATTCTGAGTGCCATTGTTTCAAGAAGATATTGGACCTCAGGAGTGAGTGTATGTTCGTCTCGAAGGTCGCTGAGGAATGATGCATGACTTGATGCAGGAGTGTGTTGTGATACAGTCGATATCGACTTGAGATCTTGATCATCCTCATCGATAGTGTCGAGCTCGAACCCGCTGACCGTTGATGCTGCGCCATGCTCAGGGGCTTAACGAGGAGTGAACGGCATGAGTGCAGAGAAGCGAGCTGTCATGACTGACATGGGGGACGGAAGTATTCTGAATTTCTGTATACATGGTCAGATGCAAGGTCTTCATGCAGAACTTGGGTTCATACCTCTCCTAATGGAGCCCAACAGCTGAAAGAGCGCCAAAAGGCACAGTATTGGAAGCCATGTTGAAGATGATTGAAGTCTTGATCTCAAAGTAGACGATTTGCGAACCTCCACTAAATGTTTGGGTTGGATGGGGAAGAAAGCAGCAAGACCGCCGCAGTGAAAGACGGTATACTTCATATACATGATCAATTAGGCTGCAACGACGGCATTCCCTGAAACAGTGACAGTTCAGAAACACTGTTAGTGCCACGAAGCCTTCAATAGGCCACACGTACCTATACGTAACTGGCATGATAGATCATGCATGTATCCGAACCACAGCGAATGCTTTTGCTGACATTTCTGTAATCACAGGTTCTTGTTGCCAACCCACCTGACTGGATGTAGCGATTTGATATACGCACCGCTGAACAGCTCGATGTCACCATACTGGCGCTGGCTATAGAATCAGGTCTGGACATGACGCGTCATCTTTGACGCCGCATATTCCGTGAGTATGTATTTGGAATATGGGTGCTGCTGGCAACAGCACTACTTGTTGCTGTCGTAACTGGGCAAGGGGGCCCTGAAGTTCCCCTCCCGAAACACGTAGCCATCATGCATGTGCAAGAAATATGACCTACTGCGCCACAACGAGTTACACAAAGATATGTCAGAATAGACCAGCAGTCGTGTTAGAAGCAGGAGCTACCATAGCACGTGTTCTGTGTGAACCCCGAGAACAGCTGGCAGTTGATGGCCATCGAGCAGAAGTTACTGGCTGAAGGCCAAGCGGTTAGGAAGCCTTTGCGATCTTCCCCAACCCAATCATACAACCTCCGAACACCTCATGTCTTGCTATCGGTGGGGGATGATCGCGGAAACAGAGCAGCTATGACCTACCCCATGAATCACTGATACCCTTCGAATGAGAGATTGACAAGAGCATTTGCGTGATTTGGGTACTCGAGATGTGAAAGGGAGACACCGATCAAGCAAGACTTCTTTCATGTCATTAACTCATAGTCTGAGTTGTACCACTGCATGAATCCTCCCAGCAGTCATCTGTCCCATGTAGATACCCAGCAATCAACATGGGATCACATACCCAGCCCCCCTGCGAATTCCTTGACACAGCCAATGCCGTTCAGTTGCCTCGCAAGCGTCTTCTTTCTTCAAGGAGGCGGTTTTCGGCCTTGAGGGCCGCCAGATGAGCGAGAGAACCCCTCGGGGCTGGTGTAATGAGCAAGGAAGCTCCTGCGATCGCAGTGCCTCCAACAGCGGCCAGCTTGCTGAAGCCCACTTTCTTTTGGGCAGGTGTGCTTGCTTCCTGGCTCAATCGCTCTTGGAGCAGTGGGCAACTCCTGCATCTGGGTGCGACGTATGGAGGGAGTGGTGGAGGAGC
The DNA here is from genome assembly GCA_024195585.1 of Aureobasidium sp. EXF-3400. NCBI lineage: Eukaryota > Fungi > Ascomycota > Dothideomycetes > Dothideales > Saccotheciaceae > Aureobasidium > Aureobasidium sp. EXF-3400. Next base: position 31,472 of record SWBL01000431.1, read on the forward strand.
AGGCTGAGATGAAAGTGTGAGTTGACTTGTTTCTGATGTGAATTTATGACATACTTTTGTTTTGGTGAATGTATTCACGAACCAGGAAGAGGATTTGGAGAAGGCCATTCTGATAGTAGGTATGCCTGCCTCATGGGTCAGCTCTGGGGGCTCTATGCCTCCGTGTGCATACTTTTCCTTTGTTGAGCTTGATGGATGGAAGTTTTTGGCGGAAAGCAATAGCAAAGATCTCGGAGCTGAGGCAAGCAGAAAGCTGCAAGAGCTCAAAAGAGCAGGTACAAGTAGCCAAAGTCGTTGTGATTTTTGGAGTTTGCAGATAGAGAAAGAGAGAAGAAAGGAGAGTTCCTCAAGGATGATATACTCCCTCATCGTAGGACAAAAGATTGAGAAGAGCCCAACAATATGCTAAATTAGGCATGCAGCTGTACCGAAAAGCAAGTATCAGAGCACGCAGCTCAAGTTGCTCTCGGGAATTGTTGTTGGTCGGCGGTCACCTAGCACAAATCGCTGGATGCAATTCTGGCGAATGAGAAGACTTCACGATCTTTCTCTATCCAATGGTATTCTAGTTCAAGATCAACATCTGCCCGCACCTGTTCTGAAGGCCGAGTGGCAATCGAAACACCATCTTCTATCATGGTGGATAGCAGGCTTACCACATACGTCCTTCAAGATACTGTGATGCAGTTCAGGAGATTCCAGATCACGCAGATCTGCAGAGGAACGCAGCACGCTGAGATACAGAATACGCTGAGACTCATGAGAGATGAGTAGACATTTCTGAGAGCAACAGAGAAACCCAAGACTCGCGGGTCAACAACTGGCAAGATAGTAGAAACTCCTGAACGCCAGACCCAATATGAAATGTGATGCAAAGCAGAATAACAACCAGCCATGCTCTCCCTGAGTGAAGCCATCATCATAAACCAGCTACTGGGTACCCTCGTGCTCTTCAGGACCTTGCAAACTTCCAGGTAGCGATGGCTAGGAGTAAAGTCCAGACGTGGATGACAATCCACACGTAGGAGGCTTTGAGCCAGTTCATGAGCACTGCAGGTGCTCTCTGCGTCTTTCGCTGGCGTAGTAGGGCCTCAGTGCTGGTCATGATCACTCGTGCAGGAGAGCCCTCCCTGAACGGAGTGACCAGCATAGTGGCTCCCAGGAGCATCGCAGCTCCGAACGTGATCTTGGAGCCTGAGCTTTGGTTCTGGCCCAGCATCTCTTGGAGGAGCGAACTTCGAGTGGAGCCGCTTTGCTGTGTCTCGACCACTCTTGGTGCCCGTCGGGGAACAGCAGGGCGTGGGATGGTGTTCACAGGCTTGACCTGGCTCAGTGTTAGAGCATCAATCCATCAAGACATAGGGCTCTGTATCTTACTCTTCTCTTTGCTGCGGTACTTGCGAGGGTCACTGTTCGGTTGAACCACGACATCGTGCAGAGAAGTATTCCTACACCGTAAGTCAGCTCTGCAGGCTATTCGCCTCGCATGCATACCTTTCCTTTGTTGATGCTGGAAATGTTTCGATAGTGATAGCTTGCAAGGTATTGCAAAAGTTGAGAGCGTAGATGAGAAGTCAATAACACTCTTGAAATTCGCAAGGCAAAGAAGACAGAAGATCAAAAGGGCCATGCCAGTTCATATACTCCCTCATCGTAGGACCAAAAATTGTGACCTTGTCGTAATTCGCAATACAATAGACCTAAGAGAGGGGATGAGGTCGAGAAACTGGCAGTAACAAGCATGAGATCTCATCTGTACCACCAAAACGTCAAGATCGGAGTATCACAGATCTCCCAGCTATTCCGATACTTGTTCTGGAAAGTCAAGAACGGTTGGTCGGAGCTCTCACCGCTTCTCTTTCTAAAATTTCCGAGACTGTCAAGTGCTGGGTGTGCAACCACACTCGGTATGACCCATGGAGCGCAAAGGGGCGTGACTGCCAGGTCATGTCCTTGTGGCAGGATCTTTGATACCAGTATTCGTTTGCTACTGCCTCAATCGACTTTGACGGCTGCAGTCACTGGTTCTATATTTGTCACAGCCAACTACTGAGCAGTGACACAACACTCAACGCGTTCAACTTGGAATCGTTCATTGCATTGGGGTAATCGCAGAAGATACGCCTATCAAGAAGCTGATTAGCACTTGTCTATGTGGAGTATCTTGCATTTGGATGTCCTGATTTGTAATAACTACGGATCCTTGCTAATAGCGACACAATAGAGAGATTCTCGAATTTGATTGAGGATAGATTATCATTCGGTCGTACTCAGCTAAGTGGCTCGATGTTCCTCGTAGGCTTGTACAATATCCACCAGTGCTTGGGGAAACCCGTGCGCTCCCCATCAGAAGATGAGCAGCCAACATGCTGCGGCTGTGTACTCCAGGAGAGCGCCGAAGAGGAGAGTGGAAGCGTCAGGGTTGCCATATTCGTCGCAATGTTACGGAGAATCTGCTGACTCGGTGCTGTTGATCATTCAAGGAGTATTGGCGGTAGAATCGTCCTCAGAGCCAGTCTCAGGTGTACGGTCATGCATGACGTTATCAAAGGAATTGTGAACCCGAGTGGCCTTTTCCAGTGAAGCAGTAAGCTTGTCAATGGCAGCCTGAAATCTTTGGAAGCGATCTTCGGACTCATTGCGCTTATTGATGGAAAGGACAAGCTTCTCTACGGCAGAAGTGAGCTTTTCTAGCTTTTGGTCAAGTGTAGTGGAGCTGACGTAGGTAGGTCCAAGCCGGCGATGATCAACAGCGCTCTTGGGCGTTTCCGAAGGCGCATGAGCTGAGCAGCTTCCATGTTCCTCTTGTTCCGTACTCGGGGCTGATTGCAACTGGATACATTCAGCTAGAGATCGACCCAGGAGTGAGGTGGCGGGATGATAGGCGTCTCCTTCGAAGTAGCAGCAGGCCTGCCAATGATTGTTGATACAGCGAAGTAGGATGATCTTCGCAGTTTTGGTCGCGGCATGGGCTGGAGAGATGTAATCATCGTCCTCAATATACAGCTGAAACGAATTTGCCATATGCAAACCGTTGACGACCTTCACGAGATCGACGATCAATGGAGCCTTGTCTTCATTGCCGTCATCATTTACGAGTGACCGAATTTGGCTCTTTCTCAAGCATTCATAATAGCGCCGTTCAAGGCTGTCAGACGACCAATCGAGAGGGCGGGTCAACGTCCTGTAAGTTGCCATTGCCATAGCCAAAGCGTAGAGTCCAGATTCTCGGGCTAATCGCGTTAGTGTTTCTTTACCAATCACTACACAAGACATTTCCATACCATTACCTGGCGCAGCGAGCCATCTGCCCCCAGGGACGTAGTCGTTGATCTGGGGACCGACGGACAAGTCGACTTTGAATGAAACAGGTGAAGGACGAAATGTATGAATCGCGACGTGATTGACTTGGCAGTAGCGAGTCGACGGCCGAAGATGTTTTTTCACAATTGCAGAAAGTGCTGTCGTGATGAGGAAGGTGCTCCTCGTGCAAACAACAAGCCAAGCCACGCGTTTGTCTCAATCCCACGCCGCCAACCACGCAAGACACCATCAAAACATAGAACCAGAAAACATAAGATACACTGATATGCAAGTCCCAGTGAACCAGACCGTGTCGTATCGAAAAAACGCCGCGTCAGTTGTGTTTTTGGAGACCCAGAGCAAAAAAGTGCAAAAAGGTTCGGTCAACCCCTAGGGATCGGCCCGGGGGTCGACCTGGAGCCCTTGCTCCCTATGCGTTCGCGTTTCAGAGTTAGCCCGAACTATATTACGGAACCAACCCCTACACCACAGAACACATTTTATCCTCAGAAATCAGATTAATATATACCCATGTGCTCAGCCCCTGATCATCTCCATCTCAGTCTGTTTCTAGTCCCCTAATTGAGCTCAACGAAGCAAGAACTACTGTGAATGAGGACAAAAAGGTAGATAATAGTGGCTCAGATCAAGGTAGCTTGTCTGAGAGTACCTCGTGGACCAAAGATTGACCTTTTCGATCTTACGTAGTTAAACCTTTGCACCACTCATCGCACCGGGCCCCTTGATCTATTCATAGGTGTACCTTCTAACGATTTGATGGCTATACCTTGGACTTCGACAAGCTCCCACATACAATTGGCTCGACTGCAACTCACTTTACGAGTCCCTGAACGCCATCGTTGCATACAAATAAGAGACAGATGTGGTTTGATCAGACGGTTTCTACATGCATGTTGTAGAAATGAACTGGTCCAGAGTGGAGAGCGGAGTTTATTCTTTTCTTGTTGATCCTGTGCTGTTCTGTTGCTCAACAATCCTTATTCGGCCGCTGTCAGCCTCATCCGCTCTTCCCATTCTCAGTCGGAATCGCTGCAAGAGTCGTCGCGGTCTTGTGCAGCATATGCAGCAGCTGCTGCCTCGGCCTCCTGACGTTTCCTTTCCTCAACATCTTCTTCTTCTTCTTCTTCTTCTTCTTCTTCTTCTTCTTCTTCTTCTTCTTCTTCTTCTTCTTCTTCTTCTTCTTC
>SWBL01000432.1:0-35932 GCA_024195585.1 Aureobasidium sp. EXF-3400
TCCGTACTATTCTTTATTTTATGTTTAGGTAATGCTGGTACTCCTTTAACTCTAAATTTCATAGGTGAATTTATGTGTTTATACGGTGGATTTGAAAGAATGCCTATATTAGGTGCATTAGCGAGTTCTTCAATAGTATTTTCTGCTGCCTACACTATGTTTATGTTTAACCGTATAGTGTTTGGAGGATCTTTATCTAAATACTTCTTAAATAGTATATCTGATGTTAATAAAAGAGAATTCACTATTTTATTAACCTTAGTTGTGTTTACAGTAGTATTAGGTATATACCCTGCTCCTATATTAGATGGTTTAAACTATAGTGTTTCTACTTTAATATATGCTTATAATTTCTAATTATTATAATAACACTATATTCTCTTTATAAAAAAATAATAAAAAAAAAAATAACTCTTCATTTAGTTTTCTTTAGTGTTGCAATAGTAATCGTTTATTACTTTTAGATTATAAATTGTTAATTTTATTTAGTTTTTTATATCTATTGTTTTAATTTCTTTCTTAACTTTAGATTATCCAGATTATATATACTGTATGGATCATTAAGTAGTCATAGTTACATAATTGATATTTAACAGAAAAAAGCCAATAAAGTGTTAAATATATGTGAAGAACTATATTAAATTAATTTTTAAGGTAAGATCATGTTATCTGAAGAAGATAAGTTTAATTTATTAGATGTTCAGGTTAGTAGACATTATGCTGAACAAAATCTTGATTAATTTAACAGGTATATAAAACACCATTAAAGTGTTTTAGAGTTTTATCTAAATAAACTAAAAATTTTTCTTATATTCTAATTTCACTTTTTATTATTAATTTAGACAAGTCTAATTTCTCAAGTTAAACTCTTAAAAATTTAACCATCCTTATTTTTAATGCAGCGCTGGGGAGGAGTAGACCTGAAAATAATGGAATAAAGTCTTCCACAAAGTGGAAGACTTTATTAATTCATAAAAAGGTATATTTTTCTCGTATCGCACGATAAAAGAAAAGTTAAATGTTAAATGCTTTTTTATTTAGTCTTTAAATAAAAATATGATAATATATAAAAATCTATATTCTTAGAAAGAAAGTAAAAATAACTTAAGTATAAAAAGAATAGTTTTTATTTTTTTTTTTTTATTTTTTTTATTAGAAACAATAAGATTTATTTCTTAATAATAGAAGTTTGTTTACTTTCTATAGATAATGCATTTTTACCTAGCTCAAAAGCAAATCCTAAAGTTAGGACCAAGAAAAATATAAGCATTACTATTAATCCAAATATACCATTGGCATAACCGCTTACTACGTAAGGATAAACTAATAAAATTTCTAAATCAAATAGTAAGAATAATAGTGCGAAGATAAAGAAAGAGATACTGAATTCACTTCTATTTTGACCTAAGAAAGAATGAAATCCACATTCGAACGCACTATCTTTTTCTTGGTATGGATTATGAGGAGCTAATATAATATTTACGGCTAATAATATAATAGCTAGTATAGGGATAAAAACTAGAAAAAATGTTTGACTTGTCATTTAAGATTTAAATAATATTATTGTACCTATATTTGCTAATGTAAATAATTCATTTGGTATAAACATAAATGTTAATAAAATTAAAGTTAATATACTTATAGTTATACTTAATGAACTAGATAATACTATATTTTCAGCTTTGAAATTAACTTTTTCAGAGTTTTGATTTTTTTGAATATTACCTATTAAATTTAATTTTTCTACACTAGGATTTATCATAAATTGATCATTATAAAAGAACATGTTTTTTATTATACTTAAGTAATACACGGCTGAAGTTACACTTGTTAATATTGCAATTAATACCATAAAGATGTAACCGTTACTTAAAGCCGCGCTTAAAACCATCTGTTTAGCAAAGAAACCTATTAAAGGTGGAACTCCTGCAAATGAAAATAGAGTAATTGTTAAACTTAAGGCTAAGTATGGATTTACGTAGAAGTAACCTTTAAGTTGACTAATTAGTTGCACAGGTGAATTATTTTGGTCTATTAAGTCATCATTATGTTTTTCGTCTTTGTAGACATATAAGTATAAACTAAATCCTATTGTAACCAATATAACAAAGGCATTTAAATTTGAAACTGAATAAGATATAATATAAAAGATGTAGGCTTGTATAGATTCTACACTATTAACACTTAAGGCTAGTAAAATAAACCCTACGTGACTAATTGTACTATAAGCATACAATCTTTTAATTCTAAATTGTGTTAATCCTAGAACAGAACCTATTATTAAAGAGAATAAACTACTTATAAGTAAAATGTTTGTTCAAGAAAATACAAATAGAGTTTTTTCAGTGTAATACACTAACTCTAAGAAGAAAATAAAGATTGAAATTTTAGCAATTATGGCTACAAAAGTAGTTACGATTGTTGGTATTGAATCATAAACATCCGGACTTCAAAAATGGAAAGGAGCTGCACTTATTTTAACTAAAAATCCTACAGCTAGTATTATCAATGAAATATGGATGTAATATGGTTTGTATCATGATAAAACATCACCTTGCATGCTATCACCTAAATTAGCATAAACTTCAGATATACTGCTTATTACGTATATACCCTCTAGGCTTGTTGTTCCTGAATTAGCATAAAGAAGACTTGACCCTAATAATATAAAACATGAAGCTAGACCTCCTATTAAGAAGTAAGTTAATCCTCCATTAGTTGATTGTTCTGAGTCTCTATATAAAGTAGATAAAATATATAAACCATAACTTTGCAGTTCTATAGCCAAGAAGATAGATATTAAATCACTAGCACTCATTAAGAATACCGCTCCACTTAAAACAAATACAATTAATAAAGAATATTCTAATATTCTAAATTGACCAGCCATTTTATTAGATATCTTTGTTTTGTTATAATTAAACTTAGAAGCTCCTCCGTTAAATAATAAGAATGATAAAGAAGATATTTGATTTAAAAATACCTTTCTAGGGTAGAAAGAAGTTAAAGTTAATATAAAAGCGGTTAATATAAAGATGAAGATATTAAACATTTGTGTGAACACAGTAACATGGAATAAACCTCCAAAAATTCCAATTCCTTTATCTAAAGATAAAAAGAATAGATTATTGTAAGCTAAAAAGCTTGTATGAATTAAAGAAACCATTACTACTCTAGAGAATAGTATAGACTTGTCAGTTCTTAAAGTAAGAGCATTTGAAATTAATAATAAAGTTAAAAGAGAAATTAACATGTTTTTTTTGGTTTGTTATAAATTTAAACCTAGCTAAACAAGATGAATAATTGTTTATTTTTTAATATCATCTTTATCCAGCTTTGGCAGAAGACTTTAAAAAAGACCCCGGATGACCTTTAATGTTTTATGATCATTACCTTATAAGAATATTTAGTGATGATCTTTATACAATTTTTATTTATTTTTTTTTTTATTACTACTGCGGAGAGCAGCATTAATAAATGATAAAGACATCTACAAAGTGGAAGATTTTATAGTGTTTCTGCTTAGTGTAATTCTAATGCATCTTTTACATAAGAACAAGATAAAATTATGAAAACTTGAGCTTGTATAAATGCTATTGCAAATTCTAACCCTGAGAAAGCTACAATAAACGCTATAGGGAATAATCCTAAGAAGAAGAATATAATTCCACTTGTCATGATATTGTATGTGAAACCACTTAAAATTGTTAAAAGAAGGTGACCTGAAAGTATATTTGCACCTAATCTTAGACCTAATGAAATATTACGCGCTAAGTATGAGATAAACTCAATTATAACTAGTAAAGGTAATAAAGCGATTGGAGTTCCAGCAGGTACAAATAAAGAAAAGAATTCTAATCCGTGTTTATTTAATCCTAACAATGTTGCACCTAAAACTATTGTAAAGCTAAGTGAAAATGTTAGTGCGAAATGACTAGTTGAAGCAAAACTGTATGGAACTAAACCAATTAAATTGTTCATTAAGATAAACACAAATAATGTATACATTAATGGAAAGTATACTTGTCCATTTTTTGCATTTATTTGGTTTACAACAATACCATGTACTGTTGAGTAAATAGTTTCTTGGCTAATTGATCAGCTATTTGATACAACTTTATTGTTATTTGTTGCCATTAAATTTAACATTAATAATAGGTATCCACCTATTGTTAAGTATAAACCAATGCTTGTTAAAGATAAAGATAAATTTCCTAGTATAGGAGCATCTAGACTTAATAAATTTCTAATTTCAAATTGATCTAGTGGGCTTGTTATGTATAAAAATGAGTTCATTAAATTAATATGTAAAGTATATATTTAAATAAGAATAAAGTAAAGGGTATATATAAAGCTTTAATAAAAAACCTCATCCTCTATCCTTCATTATTTTTTTTGTTAAAAAAATTCAGCAAAGCGCAGGAGATGATGACAAAGTCGATGATAAGATATTATTAAAGTTTGCTTATAAATACACGTGCAGAGAATAAACGTACAAATCTTGGTAATACGTATTTTGAAAAAACGTATATAAGAGTAACAAGAACTGCAAATGCAAATGTTACTTCATTAACAAAATAAAATGGCACTAATTGAGGCATAGTTTAGATTAAAAAATTTTTTGTCATTGAATTTTAATGACTAAATCAAATTACAGATTTGGAATTTAAAGGGAAAGATAATAATTTTTTTTTTTTTGAGTAATTAAGAACCTCAGTAATAAACAGATAAGAATAAGAATAATCATACCACATCTACAAAATGTCAGTACAATATTCCAGCTTCAAAACCTAAGTGGTGATTTTCTGTTAAATGGTAAGCTAAAATACGTCATAATCCTACAGCTAAGAAAATTGTTCCTATGATTACGTGTATTCCGTGGAATCCTGTTCCAAAATAGAAACATGAACCATACGCACCGTCTGAAATAGTAAATGAAGAAACTGCATATTCTACTCCTTGGAAAGCAGTAAATATCATTGCTAAGAATACAGTAAAGATTGCACCAAGTAATGCACCATTTCTATTTCCTTGGATTAAAGAGTGGTGTGAGTAAGTAATAGTTACTCCAGATGCTAATAATAATACTGTGTTTAATAGAGGTAATTCGAAGGCATTAATTGCTTCTATACCCATTGGAGGTCATTGTGCACCTAATTCTACAGTAGGTGATAAAGCACTATGGAAGTAAGCTCAGAATATAGCTAAGAAGAATAAAGCTTCAGATACTATAAATAATGCTACTCCCATATTTAAACCTCTTTGTACAGCTAAAGTATGGTTACCTAAATAAGTTCCCTCTGAAATTACGTCTCTTCATCAGAAAGCCATACTTGAAACTAAACAAATAAGTGCACATGGTAATCAGTACTCTGAATTAGAAAAACCATGCATTGTTAATACACCTGATGTTGTTAAACTTAATAAGCTAATACATGTGAAAAGTGGTCAAGGAGATGGAGAAACTAGATGGAAGGGGTGTCCCTGAAAGTTACTTCTATGTAAATTTGACATAATATATATTTAAAAACCGCAGAATACTAAAAAGATTTATTTATTTTTTTTTTTATTTATTTGTTTAATTTTAAGGTAGTTAATAAGGCAAATATTATTATAATAAATAAGTTATTATCGCTTATAAATAAGTAAGGAGTTAATAAGTAGAAAATTAAACCAACTAATATGTATAAGGCATAAGATGTAATAACACCAGTATCTAAACTAGCAATATTCTTACTTAAATTAACCAATCCTTTTTCTAAACCGTATGGTCCTAATAATTCTACAGATCCTTTATCAAGAACTTTAGTTGTTTGCCCACCTATTTTTAATACAACATCTGTGATGTATCTGTTGTAAAATAGTTCAATCAAGAAACGTTGATTGAAGAAACTAAAAATGTTATAACCTAATCTAGATAACTTAAAGTGTATTAATAATTTAGGTAAGAACTCAGATAATACAATAAATATTACACTAAGTGAGATAGTGAATACTAAAGGTAATAATTTGAATAAAGTAGGTACGGCAAATTCAGTGTCTAGCATAATTTCATGACTTGGATGTATAAATAGACTATTATCTGCAAAGAAACCAGTTCCTAATCCGATGAAGATATCTTTAGTGATATATCCAAAGAAAATAGAGAATATAGCTAATACAATTAAAGGTAAACTCATAAATATATCACCTTCGTGTGCATGTTTATAATTAACTAGTGGACCATTAGGGTTAGTTAAGAATGTTAAGTATAAAACTTTAACTGAGTATAATGTAGTAAACATCGCACCTATTGTAGCTATGAAATATACAACTGTACTAGAGAAATAAAATTGTCCATAAGCAGACTCAAGAATAAAATCTTTTGAATAGAAACCTGTCATAAATGGTAAAGCAACTAAACTAAGACTTGCAATTAACATAACTGAGTAAGTTAAAGGTAAGAAAGGTCTTAACCCTCCATATCTTCTGAAATCTTGGTTGTCTGCTACAGCGTGTATTACAGCACCAGCACCTAAGAAAAGAAGTCCTTTATAGAAAGCGTGATTTACTAAATGGAATAAAGCTACATTATAAGAAGATAAACCAACAGCTATAACCATCATACCTAATTGACTCATAGTTGAATAAGCTATAACTTTTTTTATATCTTGTTGGAATAATCCTATTAAAGAACTAAATACTGTTGTTATTGCTCCTATTCATAAACATAGTAACAACACTGTTGAACTATATTCTATTAAAGGAGATGAACGCATTAATAAATATACTCCCGCAGTAACCATAGTTGCAGCGTGAATTAATGCAGAAACAGGTGTAGGACCCTCCATCGCCATAGGTAATCAGACATGAAGACCGATTTGTGAACTTTTAGCCATAGCACCTATTAATAAACATATTCCTATTAAAGTAATAACATCTTCACTCATAAATGGAGCTAATGAAAACACTGTTGAGTAGTCGATATTACCAAAAGTAAGTAATATAGCAAACATACCTATTGTTAAAAAACAATCTCCAACTCTGTTTGTTAAAAATGCAGATAGAGAGCTTTGGTTTGCTGCTATTCTAGTAAATCAGAAACTTACTAAAAGATATGAACAAACTCCAACTCCTTCTCATCCTACAAACATAAGTAAAAAGTTATTAGCTGTTACAAGAATAATCATCATAAATGTGAATAAACTTAAATAACTAAAGAATCTTTGGTTATGGGGATCGTGACTCATATATCCTATAGAATATACATGTACTAAAGAAGATATAATTAATACAGGTATAAGCATAGACACTGTTAAAGAATCAAAATTAAACCCTCATGAGATATTTAACGATTCTGAATCAATTCATTTGAATAAATGGATTGATACCGGTATGTTGTTTAAACCTACTTCAAAGAAAGCAAGTATTGCGAATGTTGTTGTTGTTATTACAGAAGAACATGTTATTAATTGTGCTCCACTTACTCCGACTTTTCTTCCAAAGAAACCGGATACTATTGATCCTAATAATGGTAAAATTATTAAAGCTAGATACATTATTTGAATTCTATTGCAACACTTCCTCTTAATCTATAAAATGCTACTAAGATACCTAAACCTATCGCTGACTCAGCACCAGCTATTGCTATAATATATATAGCATAAGTTTGGCCTAATATATCATCAAAGCTAAGTGAACTTACCAATATTAAGAATGTAATAGCTAATAGCATTATCTCTATAGAGATAAGCATTAAAATTATATTTTTTCTATTTAAAACAAAACCTAAAATTCCTATTAAGAATAATATAAGTGATAAATTCATTTTTTTTTTTTTTTTATTTAAAGTGGTGTGATTTAAAAGGATTAGTTTTTTTTCCTTAGTGGTAATTACCTTACTAATGTACTTACTTTGTATTGTTATAAAAATAGGTTATCTTTCTGCAAAAGACCTATTGCATACCTAAACTAATAATAAAATTTTTATAAAATTTTTTTTTAGAATTCCTCCTGCTTTGCGATTATTTTTTTTAAGTTATAGATATAACTTAAAAAAGTTATAAAGGATTGTGGAATATTATGGTATTTAATACTTTATCCTCTATAACAATGCTATTATTAAAATTAGTATTTAAACTTTCTGTGTTGTATAATACCCTATTTTTAAAATTATTAGATTTTTTAGATTTACAAAACCGTTGTACCATTTTATATTGATGAGGGGATTGAATATAGTCCCGAGCAAATAAAGTTATTTGTTGTTTTTCACTACTATATTTACTAATACCTAAGTCACCTAGTGTAATAGAGTAAGGTTGTTTTACACTAGGGTTCTTCTGTTCAAGGGTTATTCTTTCCGCTGTAACTCGATTAATCCCTAGGGCTAAATAATTACCAAGTCGATGGAACGGAGTTTCTTGCGAAAAAGAATCATCATTTTCATTATTAGAATTATTATTATCTATAAACCGGTTAAACTTCCGTTAGGATTTTGAGGACCTTGCGGCGTGTTTGGCTGATTACCCGTATTATTAGAATAGTTAAACCAATTTACAAAATTATTTCCTCCAGATGTTAGTATAAATATATCATCAAAACCGAAGTAAGCAAACAATAAGGTTATATTATATAAAGATAAACATTCTATTCATAAACCAGTAATTAATCCGTTTAAAATAATAACAGTAAATGTGAAAATTAGATATAATATAACTTTAGTTATTACACCTAGAATTATATTTTCTAATTAAGTATTCTCCAAGTGTATAAATAAAAATATATATAAATTAGGTATTAATACTATAGATAAAGAAAGAAGGAACCATTGATATGGTAAAAAGTAAATTATACCTATAGTTAGAATAGGATGTACACATATTATTAGATATCTGTACAGTAAATATCTAACTACGCCTTCGGAGGAAAAATTACTTATTTTTTTTTTTTATTTATATAGAAAACAATAAAGTAATTATTTATTAGCTTTGTAAAGGTAAACTTGCAAATGCGTGTGGTTTAGGTGGACTGTTTAAACATCACTCTAAACTTGTGTATGCTCTATTTAATAAACTTTGTAATAAATCTGTATAGAATTGTGGTGTTAATCATGGGTATCTTGACACTGGTTTACCGTACACTAATTGTGAGTATACCATGTGTAAGAATACAATTGTAGCTACCACAGAAATAAGAGATCCAAAACTACTTATTAAGTTTCATCCTGCAAAAGCGTCAGGGTAGTCACTTATTCTTCTAGGCATACCTTGTAAACCTAAGAAATGTTGAGGGAAGAAAGTAACATTAACACCTATGAAGAAGATTCAGAAATGTACTTTACCTAACATTATATTGTAGTCTAATCCTATTAATTTAGGTATTCAGTAGTATCATGCACTAAATAATGCAAATACTGCTCCCATACTTAAAACATAGTGGAAGTGAGCAACAACGTAGTAAGTATCGTGGAATGCCACATCTAATGATGCGTTAGCTAGTACAACTCCACTTAATCCTCCGATTGTGAACATAAACACAAACCCTAATGCGAATAACATTGTAGGTGTTAAGTGTAATGATCCACCGTAACAAGTAGCTAATCATGAGAATATTTTAATTCCTGTAGGTACTGCAATAATTAAAGTTGCAGCAGTAAAGTAGGCTCTTGTATCTACATCTAATCCAACTGTGTACATGTGGTGACTTCAAACTACAAAACCTAACACTCCAATTGACATCATAGCGTAAACCATACCTAGATATCCGAATACGCTTTTGTTAGAGCTAGCTGATATTGTAGTACTTATTATACCAAATCCAGGTATAATTAATATGTAAACTTCAGGGTGCCCGAAGAATCAGAATAGGTGTTGGTATAATATAGGATCACCTCCTCCTGCTACTTCGAAGAATGAAGTATTAAAGTTTCTGTCTGTTAATACCATTGTGATACCACCTGCAAGCACAGGTAAAGATAATAACAGTAAAACTGATGTTACTATTACTGCTCAACCGAATAAAGCTAATTTGTGTAATCTTATACCAGGACTTCTCATATTTAAGATTGTTGTTATGAAATTCATTGAACCTAATAAACTACTTATTCCTGATAAGTGTAAAGCAAAAATTGCTAAATCTACACTAGGTCCACTGTGACTTTGTATTCCAGATAAAGGTGGATATAATGTTCATCCTGTTCCCGCTCCATTTTCTATAGTTGCTGCGAATAGGAATAAGATTAAACTAGGTGGTAATAATCAGAAACTAATATTATTTAATCTAGGGAAAGCCATATCAGGCCCACCTACTAATAATGGTAATAAGAAATTACCAAAACCTCCGATTAATGCGGGCATAACCATAAAGAATATCATTAATATAGCATGAGCAGTAATTACTGCGTTGTATAGTTGGTTATCTGCTATATATTGCACACCTGGTCCAGATAATTCTATTCTTATAAGTACAGAAAATGCTGTTCCTAGTAGACCTGAAAATAATGCAAAGATTAAGTATAAAATTCCAATATCTTTAGCATTAGAAGAAAGGAATCAACGCTCTATCCCCATACTTATTTGGGATATTTTTCCTTCAGGATTAGTTTGATAAATGTTATTATCTATCTTATTAGAGGTAATATGCAAAATTTTTCTGAAGAAAAATATTATGCTAGAGCTTCGACCATTAAAAAAAAAAATTTTTTTATCCTCCCACTCTTAAGGTGGGGAGGAAACGAAAAAGTCGAAGGGTAAAAAATATTAAAGATAAGATAGTATCTTTTAATGTTCAAGAAATAAACCATATTTTTTATTCATAGCGTAAAATTAACAATTTATAAGGATAAGATTTTTTATTTTATCGTTAGATATTTAAGAGCTATGAGATTCGAACTCATATTGGAATGATTAAAAGTCACATACTTTACCATTAAGTTAAGCTCTCTTTTTAGCGCATTAAAAAAAAAATAGCCGTCTAGCCATTAATTTCCATGCAATCGATCGATAAACGCATTTTTTTTTATTTCTATCGCCAAGTGACATATTTATATAAAAATATATTACACTAGTAATTAATAGACAAAAAAAAAGGAGGAATGGAAAGGTTGGATACAATTAAGCCGGATTCTGTAAAGAATATAATTCTAAATTAATGCTTAATAGAGGCTTTACATCTCATAGTCAAATAATACTTTTGCTATTATATAACGTTAAGTTTTTTGACTTTTATTTTCTACTAAAGACCAAAGTTTTAACTTCAGGATTATTATTTTTTTTTAGTTTATAAACTTAAAAAAATAAAATAATGGGAGCCCCAGCGAAGCTGGGGCGAACCTGCAAGATTGGGTACCAATCCAAATTGTTTTCTATTTATATAGCTCTGGACTTTCCTATGTTATTATATAATAATAACACTTTTAATTTCGTATCACAACCGGGGTTTTATATAAGGCATTCTCATACACTGGCGCGTAGCGTGAGTTCCTTCTGCTGAGCGTGAAAAAAAGGTTTACTGATCAACGCACGAAAAATAATTTTTTGTGCGTGCGTTGATCTTTTAATGTTTAAAAAGTAAAATAAACTTTTACTAAAAGCCTTTCCTCACTGCGTAATCGGAGATTAATTATTAATGAGAGAGGGTACGGAGAAGATTCTCCCGCCAGATAAAAAATAACCAACGATAGTTGTTTTATGTTTGTTACGTAACTAATTATATTTATATATGTAGTTATTATCTTTATGGTGTCGCATTTAAATATTTAATTTTTCAACTAAAAAAAATTTTATAACTTACATTTTTTTTTATTGGTTTAAAGGTAATATTACTTTTACTTAAGGCAAGTTTCCTATTAATAAGTTAATTGAGAAAAGGGCGTCTTGCATACGGTCTAAGAGCACACCCAGCTCAGGGAAGTTTCTGTATTCAGTTCTACCAGTAATGTAATTCATCTGTCAGAAATGATTCTGACCTTCAACACTTATACGAAAAAAATCTTAAATTATGTGTTTTACTTCGAGTAACAAATTAACCGCCGACACTTACTGCTCATCTGTTAATAAAGACCTTTCAACTAATAGTTGTAAATAACTAATTACCAAGGAAGATTTAAGTAAGAACACCGTTAACACTCTTCTATGGTCGGGAGAAAAATTTCCCGCCTGCATTAATAATCTGAGTAATATCAGAACCATTTAACCATTGATGAAGTTCTAATAATCTATCTCTCATAAAATGATCGGACTGGATATATGGAAAATCCGGATCACCTGCCTGGGTACCAGGAATCACTAGATCAGGATATTATAAGGCAGATAACCCTGTAAACACTGATACCGTACCAAGAAGAATACTGTATACGGTTAATATTACTACTGTAGCATTTAAACTATTGGATGTTGCGAATAACATATTATTAGAGGAAATTGAGAAATGCTATGTCCTCGACCAAAAAAAGCATAGACTTTTTTAGTCGAATCGATAAAAAACCTAAAATGTTCAAGAAATAAACCATATTTTTTATTAATAGCATTAAAAGAGTTATATAAAAATAAGATTTTTTATTTTATCATTAGATATGTAAGAAATAGGTGATTCGAACACCTAACCTACCGTGTGTAAAACGGTTGCTCTACCAATTGAGCTAATTTCTTTTTAGCGCTAAACCGGATAGGGAAAAAATATCCTTTTTTTTTTGTCTCGCAAAGCGCAGAGCTAACATATTTAATCATATATGCATTTATAGCTTAAAAAATTGGAGATATTAGGACTCGATCCTAAAATAACGATATGCAAAATCGCAGTTTTACCAGTTAAACTATATCCCCAAGTAAGTTTTCCCATACCTAACCAAAGATAGATTTTCTTTTTAGCGCGAAGCGAAGCGATCCGACCCTCCCTCACTTCGACTAATGGTCGAAGTGTGCGCGAGATCTTTTCGCATCCTCCAATTATATTTAATACTCTTAAGAAAATTAAAAAGATCTCTGTTTAAATAAAGTCATCGACTATGTCGATGACTTTATTAATGCGAAGCGGTAAAATTATTAACCCCACAGGGGCTCGAACCCTGGATGTAACAGTGAAAATGTTATGACTTAACCTAACTTGTCTATAGGGTCTTATTAATATAACGCTTGCGCGCTAAATAATTAAATCTAGCGCCAGCCTTATTTTTAGGCCGAAGCCATCCCGCGCTCTCTTTTAGGGAGAGCTGGGCAGGTTAAAAAAATTAATTATTTTAAATGCAGCATTTATAACGTTTTAAAAAAAATAACCAAAATTTAAATATATTTATCCAAGGAACGACTCGAACGTTCACGATATAATATCAGAAAAGCTTAAATTTTCCCTGTCTACCAATTCCAGCACTCGGATTAAAAATTTAGCGATGGCTAACCCTTAAAAAAATAAATATTTTTTTTAATGCGAGCGATCGTTTCGCGCTGTGTTTTTTAACGTTTTTATTATTAATAATAACAAAAAAAAAACCCGCCCCCTGAAAAGGCTGTGCGCAAGGCTAAACTTTAAGGCCAGAGGGATTCGAACACTCATCTGAGCTGTCATGAGCAGCTTGCTTTACCGATTAAGCTATAGCCTTTTATATATAGTTTTATAATTATGCGGATAGAGGAGTTGCACCCCTATTTACTGATCATGAGTCAGTTATGCTACTGTTACATCAACCCGCATTATAGTCTAAACGAGCCATTTAATTCACAAAATTTCCCCTTTCCTAACTTTTCTTTTTTATGCTCCGCAATAGAAAAAAAAAAGACCCATCCGCGTAAATGCCTCTTCCTTTCGGATCGAAACCGTTACGTACACTACCGTGCCAGGGCAACATAGTTTCGTATATTTCGCATTCTCCGGGCACTTAAGGGTGGTGTCGCCCTAGAAAAACGTTATCTCGGGTTAAATAATTAAACTTTTTTAGTCAAAAGCCCAGTGCAAGTATCGCACTTACTTCTACCGTTTACAAGACGGTTGCATTGCTTTTATGCTAACCGGGCAATATATATACGATAAGTATGTAATTTAGTTTTTAATAAAATTAGTACTTTATACCTGAAGACATCAAAATCCTTTAAGCTAAAGCCTATACAATATATAATATAAATCTATTATATAAGATTCGTAGTGTTCTACTACGTATATTTAAGAGTATCTTAAGGTAAGTTTCGTGCCTATATGCATTCAGCACTTATCTTTAACTAACATAGCTTTCCTGCCGTGCCTATGCTATTAATATATACAAGAGTAATAGTAATACACCAATAAATTTTTAATAAATTTAAAAATTAATATTGGTTACATAAACAACAGGTAAACCAGGGGTTAATATACCCAACTCCTTTCGTACGAAGGGGCTATCCTTATTTTACTCTAATTCCCTCTAGAAGATAGAAACCATACTGTCTCACGACGTATTTAACCCAACTCGTGTAGCTCTTTAATCGACGAACAGTCGAACCCTTCATGATTCCTGCATTCATGTGGATGAGCTAAGTCGACATCGAGGTGCCAAACTGCGCACTCAATTTGTACTCTCTGGCGCAATTAGCCTGTTATCCCTAGCGTAGCTTTTTCAAAAATCCAAGACCTTTCCTTTCTGCATCTTGTGATCATATGCCCCGCTTACGCGACTGATAGACGTGTAAGTCAAACAGTAAAGCAAGATTAAGCCATTAAACTTTATAAGTAAATATAAAAATCATCTTATTATTGTGTAATAATAAAATAACTTAAAACATTACTAACATTTTGCTAATTAATGTTTTATTTACATCTATTTTCCATATAGTTAAAATCTTACTTAAAATAAAAATAATAAATCTAACTTAATAGATATATAACTGAATAAATTATCTTTAATAATAAAATATAACAAAGTAAAATAAGAAAACACGCTAGAAAAGAATCTTAATAATTCTAGCCTATACATGTTTAATTACTCGGTAACGCAATTTTCTTGCGAAACCGAGTAAATTTACAAAATTAACTTTGGATACACCCAGGTACTTTTTATGGGATCTGTGCCCCGCATAAACCGTCTACTAGCAACTGTTTCCCGGGTTAAATGGTAAAAACCATTAAACCCCTCTTCCTTTTTGGATAAGTAATGTAGATTTTACCTACTCACTTACTCTTCCATCGACCAATTTTCATTGGTCGAAGTAGTTTGTAAAGCTTTCGCGGTATTCTACTGATATGATAAACTAAGTAAAGGTGTTTCAATTGTATCTCACCAACTACCTTATACACTACAACTCGTTTGATCATATCCAATAACTAGCAACAGTAAAGCTGCATAGGGTCTTCTCGTCTAACTAGAGGTAAACTGTATCTGCACAGTTATTCCAATTTCACTGAGCCAATCATTGAGACAGCTGTTGTATCGTTAAATCATTCATGCAAGACCGCATTTAACGGCCAAGGTATTCCGCTACCTTAGGACCCTCATCGGTAAGGCCGCCATTGATTGGGGGTTCCTTCAAATCCTAGCTTATTTTAGTCAGCTAAGTAAATCCGTTAACCAGCCAACATTGGGCAGAATTCACACTCAATACTTTGATTTGTCATCTTACGCAAAGTGCTTTGTTTTAATTAAACAGTCGTACAACACCATTCTATGCCTCCTATTCTTAACCATCGTCCGGAAACCGGGCGATGGAAGAATGGCACACCTTATCCCGAAGTTACGGTGTCATTTTGCCGAGTTCCTTAATGATTGTTAGCTCAAACGCCTTCGTATACTCTACTAGCTTACTTGGACAGGGGTAGTATCTAGGTACGGTTTCGATAATTTGCAGATTTTTCCAGAACCAACGGTACTCTACCGCGGGTTAATTCTGCATAAAAGCTTTTCTCATCGTTTAGTCCTTTAGGGCAGGTCTATAAACTTAGAGGCCGTTACTTTATATAAATACCATAAGCTTAAGGCGAGGGGGTAATTATTCCCTTTTTCGTTACTCATGTCAGCATTCTCACTTGGGTTATCATCTGCCAAAGGTAGAAGTTCTACCTAAGGTCGATGGACTAGCTTACTTACCCTCTTGATTCCTCCGTTTCCGGCCGAATCTCGAAAAGTGTTCAGACAAAAGCCCATAATTATATAATCTTAAAAAGATTACATCTTTGATTTGCCCAACGTTCCGCTACCCCATAAATACAATTATAATTTTATTAATACTTATGGACAAGGTGTCGGTATATTGTTTAGATCCGTTAAATTTTCGGTGCTTTTAACTTATTAATTGAACCAGTGCTCTGTTACGAGGTCTTTAAAAAATGGCCGCTTCTAAGCCTATTTCCTGGTTGTATTTGAAAAAAACTTCCTTAATTTCACTTAACAATAATTTTGGAACCTTAAACACTTGTTCTGGGCTGTTTCCCTTTGGACATACAACCTTATCGTACTATGTCCGATTATTCAATATTCATCATTGCCCTTCCGAGAGCAAATTCTCACCGATAAAGTCTTCACGACCCCCCGATATATACAAATGTATTTAGCGCGAAGCGTTAAATACCATTTGTCTGAGATCACAATTCTGTACCTGCTATGATGTTATTTGAATTACCTACTTATATAGGTTTCGCGGAAAACCAGCTATCCTGGTCAGTATTGTCTTTCACTAACTTACCACAATTCTTCGGATATCTTTACAACGATAACCCGTTCGGGCTTTTATAACCCTGATCATGGTAAGATCACCAGGCTTCGGGTCTAATTTTAGATACTAATTCATTATTTAATAATCGGTTTATCTAGGAATAAGACTTACTTTTTTCACACATATGAAAAAATGCTTTTCTCGCATCTAATATTAACTTGCTGACCCATTATGCAAAAGGTACGCTCTCATTTGTTATTTAAACTTTACTTGAGCTGCTTATAAAACTACTATTTCAAATCTTTCCCTCTCGGTACTAGTTCACTGTCGCTTATATATCATATTTAGCCTTAGAGGAAGGTTCCCCTTTATTCAAACAGATTTTAATCCATTTTACTTTTAGGCTTTTCTACTTTCATTCACACTAATCATAGAATCTCGTTTGATTTCTATTCCTGAAGCTAATAAGATATTTCAATTCACTTCGTTTATTTATAGGATTTTTCCAAAAGTTCAAGTACATCGACTCTCATCGATGTACTAGTTAAAAAACTCTTTTTGATATATAGCTAGATATTCCTAATAGTTTCTTTATATACTTGCCATCATAAACAAATAGTTTATGATGAAATTTTACATTACATATCTAATACATTACTATTGTAATTTACAAACGTCATTTCGTTATTTCGGGTCATTATGATTCGAACATAACTACTCCTCAACCCAAATGAGGTGCCTAACCAACCCGGCCCTGGCCCGTATATATTATTCAGAGAATATCCGATTCGAACGGATGTTAGTAGGTTGTACTAAAATAAGTTTCAAGCTTATCGCTATAGACCACTCAGCCAATTCTCTTTATATTATATTACATATGTAATATAATATTACTTATGTAATAATTTATTTTTTGATTCCTCGACGACTTGAACGTCGAACACATCCTTATCAAAAATACGCTTTACCGATTAAGCTAAGGAACCCTTATACTACTAAAAATGTATACACGGCATATTGTAAAATATTTATTTAGGGCTACACCACCCTCGCCCTGCGTTAAAAATAAGATACGAGCTTTTCTTTTTTTTGAGCGAAAAGTGAGTTCATCCTGCAAAGCGAACGCTGGCTTGGGTATCACAAACAAGAGCACTCAGACTTGAACTGAGAATTTGAAGTTTGAAGCTTCCTATTTTGCCAATTAAACTATACTCTTTTATTTAAGGCATTAAAAATTGTACTTTTTTTTTAGCCATCCCTAAAGTTTTGTAACCCGAAGCAGGAGGAACTCACCATTGGTACAAAATTAATCCCACCCATGGTGGGGTGGGATTCGTACCCGGGCATTAAAAAATCTAGATATATATTTTTTTTAAGGCTTAGCCATGTGAGTTTCTCCATTATTTTTTTTTTGGTTAGAATTCTAACCCTCGCCCTGCGTTAAAAATTAGAAGCGACCCATACTTTATAGTTCTCTACGGAAAAGGACGGAATTGAACCGTCAGGTGTTAAAACACAATGTTTAGCAAACATCTCGCCTTACCAATGGCAACCTTTCCTATAAACATTACGTAAAAAAAGAAAACTAACGTTACTACGTAGCCTCCCCCCATTAAAAGAAATATCTTTAAAAGGTTTATTTTTTTTTTTTCTGCTTTGCTGCCTAGCCATTAAAAATTTATATTTATTTAATTTTTTATTCAAGGCAGAATAAAGAGTTATTATTACCGAGTTAGGCCGGCTTCGATCCGACATCATCTTTCTCGACAAGAAAGTTCTCTACCAATTAAGTTACTAACTCATTAATTTACGGCCAACCGAATTCGAATCGGTACACATCGTTTGGAAGACGAACGGTCTACCATTAACCTATAGCCGTATGCATTAATAAATATATATTACATTACTAATGAATTTATAAACTAATATATCTCTATACCATGACATAAAAATAACTTTTTATGAAAGACTCCCTCCTGCATTAAAGGCATTATGTAATAATGCCTTTAATTATATAACTATATGTTTTAGTTTTTTAACGAAATGTGAAATAAGTCTTCCACACTAAATTTCTTTTAAGAATGGGGAGCGTGGATGACTTTATTAATGCTACGGGTTAAAAAGAGATTTTTTTTTGCGCTGTGAGGAAAAAAAAATGGTTTCTATTTTTACAGAAAGATCATTTCCTTACCTAGGAGCGCTTCGGAAAAGGAATTTTAACGGAAAACCGAATTTTTCTAGTTATATATGTCATTAATTCTTAGTACAAGCAACTTTAGTTAAGCAGCCAGGAAGATTTAACCATCACCGACTAAATTTTAAATCTCTTGCCATGATCGCAAAAAAATTTAATGATATTAAAAAGTGTCCAATTGTTTTTTATCAATTTTTGCGTATAATAAATAAAAAACAAATGATTTCTATTACACTTTTAACAGAACCGCATATTTCTAAAAAATCTATAATTATGTTAAACATATTTTTAAAAAAAGCCAAAACAAACCAAGATCATCCAGAAATTCCTGTTTTAAGAGATATTTCAGATCAACAGGATAATAACAATATAGGTGAAACTAGACATTATCCACCTGCTAGTCAAGAATGATTTAATAGCATCTACTCCTATAATAAAAACCTGACTAAAACATTACCAATTGTTGACAATACCGTAAATAAACTAATTAAAAGTTATTTTAATTTAAATCCATTATCTAATAATAAAAAATCTAGTCGTGTTCAAGTACGATTTAAAAGATTATCTTTAAATAGAATATTGGTAAGTAGAGCAGAAATGAAACACACTAACAATAAAGTTATAATTACTGTATATCTATACAATAAAAATAAAAAATTTTTCTTATACAAATTAAAAGATTTATATAAAACATTTTTATTTAAAATTTCGGAAAAAAGTCAAAAATTATCTAGCTCCGTTCGTACAAATACCAGGGATACAAAACCAGGAACTTTCCAGAACAAAAGCTTGCCTTTTGCCATTAACCAGTCGAAAACAAACCGTGGTTTTACTAGAAATTTAAATAAAACTACAATAACAAATGAAAGCGGTCTACCCGAGAAAAGAAAATTTAAAATTATACTTTTAAGTACTGGCCATAAAGCTAAAAA
This sequence comes from Aureobasidium sp. EXF-3400, assembly GCA_024195585.1. Classification (NCBI taxonomy): domain Eukaryota; kingdom Fungi; phylum Ascomycota; class Dothideomycetes; order Dothideales; family Saccotheciaceae; genus Aureobasidium; species Aureobasidium sp. EXF-3400. The sequence goes on from SWBL01000432.1 coordinate 19,716, forward strand.
TAAAACTTCATCTGTATTTTCAAGTAAAAGATTAAAAAAATCTTCGCGGGGTCGTCTAGACCAGCGTAGAGATAATAAAACAAATTATCTACTAAATTTTACTAAATTAACCAAAAGAAATCTATCCAACTTTCTTTTAGCGCTAAATTTAGCAAAAAAAAATTCTGGGGTTAAGGATGGCGTTTCCTTAAAAAATAAATATAAATCACTAATAAAAAAATATTATTTTTTATTGAGTAATAACAAACTTAACACTACAAGTAATAATAATTATTTCTTGAACTATGTTAACATAGCTAAAACTAATTCTAGTCTAAATAATAATATTGCGCTTTTAGCCTTAGCAAGAGAAGAAAGTAGTTTATACAGTGTTGAACAAGGAGAAGAAGCTATGAATTTATCTCTTTATTCTTCAGCGCTAAAAAAACAGAGTTTCTTCACTACTAGATTGGCGTCTGGTATCGCTCCAGGACAAGAAGAGATTGAGACAAGAATAAATAATAATTACTATAAATTATTTTCCGACTCCGCCGTTAAAGTAGAAAATTCATCTGCTTTTGGCGCAAAAGCAAACGCAGAAAGCGGATTTGCCGTTAAAAAAAATGCCGCTCGGGTTAAAAAAACTATTTCTTTTGCTGGATGAGCCCTATATAAATTAAGAAATCTGCATAAATTATTCTACATTAGCCCTAATGCGAGTGAAATAATTAATGATCATCAAAATAATTTATATGACCTAGGACAAGAAATAAATAGTGAGATTTCGTTAAAAAAAAGAAATTTTTTATTAAAAAATCTTTATAACATTTTAAAGAATAAAAATACTTTATCTGCTCTGATGCCTAGCCAATTCCTGAAAGAGGGCGGCAAAGCTAAAAAAATGATTAGCCCGAAAGCGAGTGGAAAAATTATTAATTCTCCTTCGTTAACACTAAAAAAAATTAACTCTATCTCATTAAAAGGTTTAAGAATTTTAAAAAAAGCTAGTAAAAATAAAAATTTCATTCTTAAAACGCTTAAATGAAATTATACTAATTTTAAAAATTATGAAAATAAATACTTTAAAAACTTTATAAAAAAATCTTATAGAAAAGAGATGTTATACTTATATTATGTAAAAATGTTAAATGTTAACAATAATAAATTCAAAAACTGATTTATACTAGGTTTAAAAAATATAATATCTAATATATATAACAAAAAAGTTGAATTTAATTTTGTTAATTTAAAATATCTGCACTTAAATAGTGACATTTTTTCAGAATCTATTGCTATAAAATTGAGAAATCGGGAAAATAGATTATTAAGAGTACTTAAAAAAGCCTTGAAACTGGTTAAACTTCCATCTTTAAGTAAATTATCTTATTACGGACCTTCTAGTGCAATCACACCTAGCGAGAGCTCGCTTCGCGCTAATATAAATGGAAAATCTTTAACTTTAAATGCAAATTCCTATATTTCTAGTTTAAAAGATAAAGATGTATTACATGAACTATTATACAAAATATTCCCTGGTTGAGGGGTAGCAAATACGGAGAATTCTCCTATTAATAGAATTTCGCGTAGCTCTCTACAAGTTAAAAATAACCTACAGGAAAATATTTTAAATTCTACTGAACATAAAAATATTTATGGTGTAAGATTAGAAGCCGCAGGAAGATTATCTAGACGTTTAACTGCCTCAAGATCTGTATTTAAATTAAAATATAAGGGAAGTTTAAAAAACATAAATTCTTCTTATAAAGGGTTATCAACTGTCATGTTAAGAGGTAATACTAGATCTAATCTACAACTTACAAAAATTAGTTCTAAAACACGTAATGGTGCTTTTGGATTAAAAGGATGAATAAGTAGTAATTAATTAACACTTTTAACCTTTTCTCGCACGATGCGATAGAAAATATTTCTCTCTTTTATATATTCTCGCTTTGCTAATTAAAAATCTAAAATCTATCGGCTTACCCGTTAGATAAAATAACAGCAATGCTGTTAAAAAATAAAATAGCTTCGCGCTAAAAATAAAAAAAAAAAAAAATAAATATACTTAAAAACCAATTAATTATACAACTATTCCTTACCAACGATTAAAATGGTGCGATTCGCATGAAGAATATAGCTTTTGCCTGGCCAAGGCTAAAAAAAATATATTTTTTTAATGCAAGCCTTCTTTTGTCTAGTCCTCTATATCTTAATAGATTTAATATCTAAAAATTGTAAGGTTGAAATAAGTATTAAGGTATTTATATTATATAATTAAACCACATTAGTAACGTAAAAGTTTTTTTTTATTTAAAGGGTTTTTTAATTCCTCCTGCGGAGCATTAATAAAGTCATCGACTTAGTCGATGACTTTATTACAACGGGGCGCCCCTTTCTATGATTTTTCTGTGTAGCGAAAAAATAAACGCCCGAGAAGCTCAATTGGCCGAGCGGAGCTCTGAAGATGCTTAGGTTATAAGTTCGAATCTTATCTTGGGCAAATTAATAAATTTTGCCGGAAAAAAAAAAAATAATTAAAAACAGATATGTAATAGTGAAATAAAAGGTAATGCTGGAATTGGTAGACAGGAATAGCTTAGGACTATTTGATTTTTAAATTTTATCCGTTCAAGTCGGATTTACCTTAATTTGTAAAAATTTTCTGTCCTTTTCTGGAATAACTAAAAATAAAAAAAAATTATATTTAAAGTTCCTCCTGCGAAGCGTGAGATTCCTACTTCAAAGCGATTTATATTAAATAATTATGCGCATTATCACATAAATGTAGCGCATAAAAAAAAATTTTTTTTAAGCGATCGCTCCGCGTTTAAAAAAAACTATATGTTGTGGACTAATCGGTAAGTCATAAATTTTTGGTATTTACTATTGAGTGTTCGAATCACTCCAACATAATATTAGATTTAGATTTTTTATTTACTTAAAAGGGTAAAAATTAATTTTTATATATATATTTTCTCTACCGAGCCAGCCATAAAAATACTAGGGAGATCTTTTTTTTACACGGAACATTAATAAATGATGGATTAATCAAGACTTTATTCAATCTCCGCAATGGCTAAAAAAAATATATTTTTTTTAATGCCTTAATAAATAAGAAAGCAATAATACAATATGCTATTCTTATTTAAGTAATCTGTTCTTACGTAACACTTAAATATAAGCTTTCTTTGTATTTTTATACAGCGTATTAACGCATAATATAAATATGGATTATTTATATAACAATATATAGGTGGATATAGTTCAATAGGTAGAACACCTGTATGTGGCACAGCAAGTTCCCTGTTCAACTCGGGGTATCCACCCCATAAATTATAAATTGATAATTATTACATATTTTACATCGTTTTTTTCTTTACTTGCATTAATCAAAGCTTTCTATTCGCGAGTTTTTTTTTTACGCACCACGCTAACCAAAAAATCTCCCGCGAATGCGGATTAAAACCAACATTTTTTTAAGGTAGAGTTCCTCCTGCGAAGCATAGCGACCCATCACATAGTAAATAATTTAAATAAAACGCCCGAGTAGTTCAACTGGTTAGAACGTTAATTTCATGCATTAAGAATGAGAATTCGAATTTCTCCTCTGGCTTATGTATACTATAATATTAAACACTATTAAATTTAAATCCCGGATACGCTCCGAGACCAAACAATGAGATATGCTTTTCAGGAGGAATCACACGCTTCTTTTTTTTTATGGGATATTTTTTAAATGCAGGAAAAACTCACCATCCTAAAATTTTTAATAATGTTTCAAATAATAGCATAATATATGATGATGCCCTAAGCAATAAAAATAAAATATTTAAAGCGATAGAACTCTAGTTTTTTTATTATATACTAGAAGCTATATAAAAACTTAGCCACAAAGTGGATTGAACCTGGTTTGCTGGAATGTAAATGAATAAAAATAAAAGATCCTTTTCCACAGGAGGAACTCTAAAAAAAGATTTTAATTAAGCGTGAGTTCCCTGCTACATAGCGCAAGAGGGATGGATAATTAACCGAAGGAAGTCTTAAAATAAAACTCTTATTAGCTTAATGGTAGAGCAGGATACTTCTAATATCTGGGTCCAAGTTCGAGTCTTGGATAGGAATATAAGCGCGTTAACTTAATGGTTAAAGTGTTGTGCTACGGACACAAAGATACAAGTTCGACTCTTGTACGCGTTTAGCACGCTCGCGATTATAATAATATCGTTCGAGATTTATTTTTGTGTTTAGATAACAAATACGCTCTCACATTTGTATTTGTTACATTAACTTTAAGTATACGTAATAATTACGTTAAGCTTATCTCCGGTGAGAATTTATTATCTAGTACTAAATATGTTTAATCTACATCTTTTAAGTGAAACTTTTACTAATGGATTTAAATATAATTTTCTAATCTATATTTCTTTTGTTGCAATACTTTGTGGAATTTTTGTTATTATTAGTAAAAATCCTATCGTTTCTGTATTATTTTTAATTGGTCTATTCTTAAGTATCTCATCATACTTAATGTTGTTAGGTATAAATTTTATTGGTTTATCTTATTTACTTGTGTATGTAGGAGCAGTATCAATATTATTCCTGTTTATATTAATGCTAATAAACGTTAGAATTTCTGAACTTGTAACTGATACTAGTAATAGTATACCACTTGCAATTATAATAGGAATTTTTTTCAATTCAACAGTTTATGATATATTACCTTTAAAAGGAGATTCTTTCAATAATAATATCCAATCTATAAACTTTGCTAATTTTTTTGATGTTAATAATTTTAGAAATTATTTAAAAGAAATTTTCTCTCAAAATTTTTCTAAAGATAGTGAGGAAATCTTATTTGTAAGTTCTCAAATGTGAGAGGGAAATTTAGCAGAGACATCTCACATTACTACTATAGGTAATATTCTTTACACTAGTTATCCAATGTGACTTATTATCACATCTATAATTCTTTTACTAGCGATGGTAGGAGCTATAGTTATTACTATAAAAAAATAAAAAATATAAAAACTTTGTGGTTAAATTTAAATTTTATGATTAAAGTTATCATTATTTTAGGGATATGAGTAAATGGTTTTGCGTTTTGATTGCAGATCGAAAATTTGGGGTTCAATTCCTCCGTATCCCTTAAACACATAAAGATAATTCCCTTATTTTTGGGTGATCTTTGTATATTATTAAGCGCTAAGCGTTAAATACACTAGATATATTTGTTTTCTTTAGACCGTAGCTTTAACCGATCTAGAGCGGAGGAATAGCGCAGCTTTTTATTTAAAAATCTAGCTATTACGATGCTTAGCGTTTTTTTCGCTCGCTACGCAGGAGGAATAAAAAAAAACAGAAAAAATAACAATATAAAATAGTCAAAGGTTTTCTTCCCACGGTAACTTTTTTCTAGCCCTCCCTCCACTTACGCCTGGTGTTAACCAGGCTCAAGGAGTGGAGGGGGGCAACGAAGTAGCAACGAAGGTTTCCTTTATTAATTAGATTTAAATATATTATTAGTATGATACAAGCAGCAAAAATTATAGGTTCAGGTTTAGCAACCGCAGGTTTAATAGGAGCAGGTGTAGGAATTGGTGTTGTATTTGGTGCATTAATATTAGGTGTAGCAAGAAACCCTTCATTAAGAGGTCAACTCTTTTCATACGCTATTTTAGGTTTCGCCCTTGCAGAGGCCGTAGGTCTATTTTCACTTATGATGGCATTTTTATTATTATACGTTGCTTAACAAATTTTTAAATAAATAAAAAAAAATTTAAAACCTTAGTCTGTTTAGTAGCGCTAAATTTTTATTTTTGTGTTTCGGGTTAAATTGCTCAAACGGCTTATATAACGAAAAGTGCTTTTTTTATAAGAGATAACTTAGTATAAATGATTAATTACATTGTCTAAATTCCATTAGTAATGTAATATAAAGATAAAATCTTTATCGATCTCTTCGAGAAAAAAGTTTTAATCTTAAATGTTTAATTACATTTCTAAATTTCATTAGTAATGTAATAGAAAGATAAAATTTTTATCGATTGTTATTCTCTTTTAATCGGGGAGGATAAACTATTATAATTTTTTAGGGCTATGCCAAAAAAAAGAAATTTTGAGTTTGATGATGGCTCTGATTGAACGCTGTCCAAATGCTTGACACATGCTAATCGAACGTCATAGGATTAATCCTATGAAGTGGTGTACAGGTGAGTAAATGAAGTTATAGCTGCCTTAGAGTAAGGAGAAAAATCCCTTATAAGGTAACAAAATAAAAAATTTGTTACTAAAAGAAAAACTTTCGCTTTAAGATGTTTATAATTTTCTCGGGTAAGTAGTAGTTGAGGTAATTGCTCAACTAGCTTAAGCCCGTAGTCGAAACTGAGAGGTTGATCGACCACATTGGGTCTGAAAAAACCCCAATACGTATAGTACAGCAGTGAGGAATATTGGTCAATAGCCTAACGGCTGAACCAGCAACTTGGAGGAATGTAAGTCTATGTAGGGTTCGCCTTACCTAGACGTTTCGACTACGTCGTATAAAGTTCTAGATAGAATACTGATAATGACAATTTTCTATCTATATGTCTTGACCAAATCTCGTGCCAGCAGTCGCGGCAATACGAGGAAGACTAGTGTTATTCATCTTTATTAGGTTTAAAGGGTACCTAGACGGCATATCAAGCCCCAAAAGGGAACAGATATACTAGAGTTTTATGTGAGAGGAATATATTAGTACTATTGGTGTAGAGATGAAATTCTTTGATACTAATAGGACGGATAACAGCAAAAGCAAACCTTTATGTAAAAACTGACGTTGAGGGACGAAGGCTTGGGTCGCGAATAGGATTAGATACCCTAGTAGTCCAGGCAGAGAATTATGAATGTTATAGACTTGCGTATGCAAGTGTATAAATGAAAGTGTAAGCATTCCACCTCAAGAGTAATGTGGCAACGCAGGAACTGAAATCATTAGACCGTTTCTGAAACCAGTAGTGAAGTATGTTATTTAATTCGATAACCCTCGAAAAACCTTACCACAATTTGAATACTTCGACCTTTGGTCGTTGTACAAGTGTTGCACGGCTGTCTTCAGTTAATGTCGTGAGATTCTGGTTAGATCCATTAAATTAACGTAAACCCTTACTTTATTTGTTTTTTATAAAGTAGTTCACCGCTATATTGGATGTGATAACAGGGACCAAGACAAGTCATCATGACCTTAATATTGTGGGCTATAGACGTGCCACATATGCCTTTACAAAGAGAGGCGAAAATGCGAGTTTGAGCTAATCTCTAAAATTGGATATAAAATGAATTGCAGCCTGTAACTCGGCTGCATGAAAAAGGAATTACTAGTAATCGTGAGTCACCACATCACGGTGAATTTTATCTCAGATAGGTACTAACCACTCGTCAGGCGCTGAAAGGAGTATGTGCAATAAGTTTGGTTTCTTGTTAATCTAACCTCATCGCAAAAAGGCGATGATATTTTTTCAAGCAATCTTCGTATGCGTGACTCTGATTGGTGTTAAGTCGAAATACGGTTCGTGTAGTGGAAATTGCACGGGACTAATAAACATTAACAACACCCCCCCCCTAAAAATAAATAGATAAAAATTTTATCTATGTTAAATATATTTCTTATGTACTAAATAAAAAAAAGTCGACTTATGACTAAAGGCTAAGTACCAACCAGGGACTGGCTTTCGAAGGCCAACTCAAATTACGGCTTGGGTTAACACCCCACGTAATGAGTGTTAATAGGGCTTAGATACAGCAGAAGGAGTTGTCAATCAGCATTCTCATAACTGTGAGGCGGGCTAAGGTGAGAATCTTATAACCTGAGAGGTGAGGATAGATACTATTTCTATTACCCAGGTTTGATATGAGGCGAACACTATGCTGCCGACACCTAATTTAATAAAAATTTTACAAAATTTAATTACAACAAATCTAATATAATTGCCAGGATTAGATATTTGCCTGGTCATCTGCACACAATAAATATAAAAAATATTAAACATTTTTCAAGCAGAAGCTGTTGCAGATCTGAGCATTAAAAAACCAAATCAATATTTTTTTGTCAAAGTGAGGTGAAAAATCCGGAGTGTCGAAGACTTTATTAATTCTCCTGCGCGGAGCGATGGTTGTAAATTACATTAGTAATGTAATGTAAAGATAAAATCACAATAATTATCTTTTAATAATAAAGGAGAATTCCATCGTTGGTAAGACGGGCTGAGCTGTAAACTCAGTAGCTTTACGCTTTTGAGAGTTCGAATCTCTTTTCTCCTATTTCGTTCCCGGAATTTTTTTTTTTATGGGGGCATTAAAAAAATATATATATTTTTTTCCAGCCAACACTAATATTTTTAGATTTATATATAAGCCTTTATAGCTCAACGGTAGAGCGAGATACTGTTAATATTTTGATAGATGTTCGATTCATCTTAAGGGCTCATACGTTAACCCGTTATTTTTTGGCGCGAAGCGATTTATTGGTAGATATCTAGATATATTTACGATCTTAATGTTTTAATTATTTATCTATAAATAAAATTTAATTTTTCTTTTGCAGTAAAACTATAGATATTAAACTATTTTTATATTATATATTATGAATACATTATTATCAAACTTTTTTTCAATTTGCGATGCACCTAGAGCATGAGGTGTTTATTTCCAAGATAGTGCTAGCCCTCAAATGGAAGCACTTGTAGAATTACATGACAACATTATGTTTTACTTAGTTATTATATTATTTGGTGTTAGTTGAATATTAGTTTCTATCATTAGAAATTATGTTTCTAGCAAATCTCCTATTAGTAACAAATATCTTAACCACGGAACATTAATAGAATTAATTTGAACTATAACTCCTGCACTTATATTAATTTTAATTGCATTCCCTTCTTTTAAACTATTATACTTAATGGATGAAGTTACTGACCCATCATTAACAGTATTTGTAGAAGGTCACCAATGATACTGAAGTTACCAATACCCGGATTTCTTAAATGAAGATGAAGAAGAATTAGAATTTGATTCATACTTAGTTCCAGAGTCGGATTTAGAAGATGGTGCGTTAAGAATGTTAGAAGTTGATAATAGAGTTATATTACCTGAATTAACTCATGTTAGATTTATTATATCTTCTGGAGATGTAATACATTCATATGCATGTCCTGCTTTAGGAATTAAATGTGATGCATACCCTGGAAGATTAAATCAAGTTTCTGTTCTTATTAACAGAGAAGGATTATTCTATGGACAATGTAGTGAAATATGTGGAATCTTACACAGTTCTATGCCTATCGTAATAGAATCAGTTTCATTAGAAAAATTCTTATCATGATTACAAGAACAATAATAAAAAAAAAATAAACCTTACTAAAATAATAATTAATTTTTATGTGTTAAAAAGAAGTTAGCTCAATTGTTAGAGCAACCGTTTTACACACGGTAGGTTAGGTGTTCGAATCACCTATTTCTTACATATCTAATGATAAAATAAAAAATCTTTTCCATATATATATACAGTTTATGCTATATTAAAAAATACCGTTTACTTCTTGAACTTTAAAATATTTTTTTTTTTCCTCGACTAATAAAATATAGGTTTTAATGTCTGAGGTTATAGCATAACAGCTCTTCAATTTATTCTAACAAGATGCTTTCACCAACATCAAATACTTTAAATACTACAGTATTAACGATATACTGTCTTTTTTTAGGGACAATCTCGGTCTTTACGGGTCTATCTGCTTTAGACCATCCGGATATAGTAATGCCAGGGCCGCAAAGCGGTGTACCGGAATTTGCTTATATTCATTCCGACCACTTCATGAGAAATAATTTGTTAGAATTCTATCAATGATACAATGACTCCGATATTACTGATGTTATAAATGCTATGCAAGCGGGTAACGTAACTCCAGCCCAGGATGGAATATTAATTGGGTTTTTGCTAAATTTTGTATTTGTTATTAATTATTTAGAAAATTTAGTTGATAGATCACTATTAATAGACGATCAAACGGTTTCAGCCGTTAATGCCTTAGTTGAAGTCCGACACACGATCTGAGATTATTTTCATAGAGGTGCAGATGGGGGATCATCATTTCTGACGTCTTATTTATATCACAGCAAGGATTGAATACAGAAACTTCCCTGAGCTGGGTGTGCTCTTAGACCGTATGCAAGATACTCTTTTCTCAATTAACCTTTTAATAGAAAACCTACCTGAAGTTGAGGTTTTACCACCTCTAAATCAGTAAATATAAAAAAAAATCCAAAAAAAAATAATTAATCTAAAAATTAATGTTGAATATAAATTTATTTTCATAACTAACAGGTGATAGATAAGATATTGTCAGTAACCGTACTTATTTACGGCTTTTATTGCAATCTTAAGTTACATTAGCAATGTATTATACGTAATAATATTAAGACATCTTGCGTTCTACATTAATACCTTTTTGCTTGTTTAATGGTATAACATTAATAATACTTTATTTCTCTCGAATAAACACAAAGTAATGGATAATATATAAAAGTTTTCAACCCACCGCATAAAGTCTTCCACTCTGTGGATAACTTTATTTAATCGGAGCTTTCTCCGGATAGCGTTGTCTTAAAAAAAGCATATATGTCATTAACCTAAGAATTTAAATGAGAAAATTAAAAGCTAAAAAGTTCTTTAATATTTACTTATTTAACTTAGATATTTTAGATTTAATCTATGTTGTATTTTCCCACATTAATTTCTGTGATTGAAGTTGTATTGGTAGTCGTTCCTGCCTTATTAACTGTAGCTTTTGTTACAGTAGCTGAAAGAAAAACCATGGCAAGTATGCAAAGAAGACTGGGGCCTAATGTCGTAGGATACTATGGTCTTTTACAGGCATTTGCGGATGCTCTTAAATTACTTTTAAAAGAGTATGTATCGCCTACACAGGCTAATATTGTTTTATTTTTCCTAGGTCCTATAATAACTTTAATTTTCGCACTTTTAGGTTACGCTGTTATACCTTGGTATGTCGTATTAAGGAGACGACATTTGTGGGGTTCAATAGTCAAATTCCGGGGACACCCTAAAGCTTATATTACCAAGCTCTAGCTGAAAAGCTATTAGTGGCTGAGTTAATTACTCAGGTAGGGTAACAACATATAAGATAATCGAAAGAGCAATGGGCTATCGCGGATCTAAGTCAGATATATTTAAATTATATATCTGTAAAAGAGCAAAGAGTATACGGCTGTTGATGCATTTTTCTCTAGAGAAAATGCATTTAAGATGTATTCTAATGGATTTCGAAAGAAATTATCTAGTCAAAACCTTTTCTAAACAATTAATTATACACCTAAAATTTTGTAGCGCAAAAGGATCGATGGAACAAAATTAATCCCAGCAAAAAATGGCCCGCGCTATAATTAATTGCATGATAAATTTGATTAATAGTACGGACCTGGATTAGCAGTATGAGATTTTAACTTAGGTATACTTTATATGTTGGCAGTTTCTTCTCTTGCTACATATGGTATCCTATTAGCAGGTTGATCTGCTAATTCTAAATATGCTTTCTTAGGTTCTCTAAGAAGTACTGCACAATTAATAAGTTATGAATTAATATTAAGTTCTGCTATTTTATTAGTAATTTTACTAACCGGAAGTTTAAATTTAACTGTTAATATAGAAGCTCAAAGAGCTATATGATTTGTAATACCTCTTTTCCCAGTATTCATTATATTTTTCATAGGTTCTGTTGCAGAAACAAACAGAGCTCCGTTTGATCTTGCTGAGGCTGAATCAGAGTTAGTTAGTGGGTTTATGACAGAACACTCTGCAGTTATATTTGTATTCTTCTTCTTAGCTGAGTACGCTAGTATAGTGCTTATTTGTACATTAACTAGTATTCTATTCCTTGGTGGTTATCTTTTCAATGTTATACCTTTAATTTATCTTTTACAAGAAATTGACTATACATTTATAGAAAATCCAGAAAGTTTAGAATTTTTATTCAGTCCTTTAGTAGAAGGGTTATTATATGGTTTAAGTTTAGGATTGAAATCATGTATTATGATATTTACATTTATTTGAGTAAGAGCATCTTTCCCTCGTATACGTTATGATCAGTTAATGACTTTCTGTTGAACAATCCTATTACCTATAGTTATTGCATTTATTGTATTAGTTCCTTGTATTTTATACAGTTTTGAAATTATCCCTAGTAATATTTCTTTATTCTAGTTCCTATCACTGTAAAAATAAATACACTATCAAAAAAAAAAAAAATTAAAAAAATCTTTTTAGACTACAAATGAAAAAATATAAAACCTTGTGGCTAAATTTAAATTTTATGGTTACCCAGTGTATTAGTATAAGGATATGAGTAAATGGTTTTGCGTTTTGATTGCAGATCGAAAATTTGGGGTTCAATTCCTCCGTATCCTTTAAACACATAAAGATAATTTCTTATTTTTGAGTGATCTTTGTATATTATTAAGCGCTAAGCGTGAGTTCCTCCTGCTTTGCGTTAAATACACTAGATATGCATATATTAGATCTAGCAAAAAATAGCACATTATAATTCTATTTTAAGCTAGAATACTAAAATCATAAAATAGTATAAGGCTACCTTAATTAATTTTTCTGCGTATAGATTCTTTTGCGAAGCGTTAAAATTAATTATAGGATTCCTTAATTAAAAAAAATTTTTTTATATTATAAATGAGAAACAAAAATCTATCCAAATACATTATTGCCGCACTTGCTTTTACATTGTTATTTGCCCTTTATATTGTCTTATTCGACCCATTTGCAGTTTGTTACTGCATGGATGACGTGCAAGAAAAAATAGAGCTTATTAAAGAACATATTTCAAAAGTCCAAAATGAGATTAAATTATGTAACCACGACCTAAATAGTGGAGTGTTATCAAAAGAAGAATATGCTAAAATAACCCAGGATAAGGCGGAATTGATAGCACAGCGTAAAAATCTGATGGAATACCTAGGTAAGTTTAGAGACCTAGAAAATTCTTACCTTAATGCTAAAGTTATAATCAACAGCAAAAAATAAAAAGAAATAAAACTAATAACTTAAATAGTCTGTCTCATTAGTTGAGTTATAGCTATAATAACTAGCTGCGATTTAATAAAGTCATCGATTTAGTCGATGACTTTATTAATACTTCGGGTTAAAAACTAAAATTTTTATAAAGTAATTTTTTAGGGATAGCCTTCCATTATATAAAATATAGCGCGAAGCGAGAAAAAAATATTTTTTTTTGCGCGTTATAGACTAGGCTTATATATCCACTAAGGATAGAACAGATAATTAGAAAAACTTCAAATTTATAAATAAACATATTAAAATGAGATTATTAAAAAGTCACCCTCTTATTAGTTTAGCTAATGGATATTTAGTTGATTCACCACAACCATCAAATTTAAGTTACCTTTGAAACTTTGGTTCATTATTAGGTTTTTGTTTAGTAATACAAATAGTTACAGGTGTTACTTTAGCAATGCATTACAATCCTAGTGTATTAGAAGCATTTAACTCAGTTGAGCACATTATGCGTGATGTAAATAATGGATGATTAATTCGTTACTTACATTCAAACACAGCTTCAGCTTTCTTCTTCTTAGTTTACTTACACATTGGAAGAGGTTTATACTATGGATCATACAGAGCACCAAGAACATTAGTTTGAACAATTGGAACAGTAATATTTATATTAATGATGGCTACAGCCTTCTTAGGTTATGTTTTACCTTACGGACAAATGTCATTATGAGGTGCTACAGTTATTACTAACCTTATGAGTGCTATACCTTGAGTAGGTCAAGATATAGTTGAATTTATATGAGGAGGTTTCTCTGTTAACAATGCAACTTTAAACAGATTCTTTGCATTACATTTCGTATTACCTTTCGTATTAGCTGCATTAGCATTAATGCACTTAATAGCATTACACGATAGTGCTGGTTCAGGTAACCCATTAGGTGTATCAGGTAACTACGATAGATTACCTTTTGCTCCATATTTCATATTTAAAGATTTAATTACTATTTTCTTATTTATTATAGTATTATCAATCTTTGTTTTCTTTATGCCTAATGTGTTAGGTGATAGTGATAACTACATTATGGCTAACCCAATGCAAACTCCACCTGCTATAGTTCCGGAATGATACCTTCTTCCATTCTATGCTATATTAAGATCTATACCTAACAAATTATTAGGTGTTATAGCTATGTTCTCAGCTATCTTAATATTATTAGCTATGCCTTTCACAGATTTAAGTAGAAGCAGAGGTATACAATTCAGACCATTAAGTAAAATAGCCTTCTTTATATTTATAGCTAACTTCTTAATCTTAATGCAATTAGGTGCAAAACACGTTGAAACACCATTCATAGAATTTGGACAAATCTCTACTGTACTTTACTTTTCACACTTCTTAATTGTAGTGCCATTAGTAAGTCTTTTAGAAAACAGTTTAATTGAATTAGCTACACAAGATAAAGCACAAAAATAATAAAAAAAAAAAAAAATAGCGAATTTAGTTTATTTATAATAATTAATTATAGTCTAGCCTTTATTTTGTAGGATTAATTTTGTTCCATCGATCTTTTCGCGCTACAAAATTTTAGGTTTTTTTTTTTATTATATAGCGCGTAGCGTGAGTTACTCCTGGGTAGGGTTAAAAAAAATTCATTTTTATTTTTAAGGTAAGTACTAAAACTCTCACTAGTTTAATGGTAGAACGAGATATTCCTAATATCTTTGTCCAAGTTCAAGTCTCGGGTGAGAATTTATTTCACCATACACTTGTGTATGGTGTACTTAAAATAATCTTCTAGAAAGAAGATTATTTTATTTAATCCGGGTACGAATCCCACCCCTCCCACCATAGTGGGGATAAATGACTACTCGAAGGTTAAAAATTTAGATCTATTTTTAATGGGTGGTCAGTGAAACAGGAAAATTTTTTATATATATTTATTTATATCTTATGTTACTTATGCTTTTATTGTTAATACCTATAGCAGGTTTATTTTTAATAACTACAACAATGTATCATGACAATTCACAATCGAATATAAAACAAATTAAACTAACTGGTTTAGTTACATCTATAGTTAATTTGTTTGTTTCATTAGTTGTATTTATCTTATTTAATTTTAGTAGTAATAATTTTCAATTTGTTCAAGAATATCATAAAGTAAGTAGTTTTGATTTCTATCTAGGTGTGGATGGTATATCTATATACTTTGTTATTTTAACTACTATATTAATGCCTATTGCACTGTTATCTAATTGAAATTCAATTTCAGAAAATGTAAGATCATTTGTAATAATTATTTTATTACTAGAAACATTATTATTAGCAGTTTTCTTGGTATTAGATGTATTACTTTTCTATATCTTTTTTGAAAGTATATTACCCCCTTTATTCATATTAATAGGATTATTCGGTTCAAGTAATAAAGTTAGAGCTAGTTTCTATCTATTTTTATACACACTTTTTGGATCATTATTTTTATTAATATCTATTCTTGCAATGTCATCTATCATGGGAACTACTGATTTCGATGCATTGTATAAAACAAATTTTAACTATTATACTCAGTTATTTATATTTGTTGGTATATTTATAGCTTTTGCTGTTAAAACACCGATCTATTTCTTAAATACTTGATTATTAAAAGCTCACGTTGAGTCTCCACTATCTGGAAGTATTATATTAGCGGGAGTAGTGTTGAAATTAAGTCTTTATGGTATATTCAGGTTAATATTACCTTTACTACCTAAAGCCTCAATGTATTTCACACCACTTATATACGTTATATGTGTAATAACTATTATTTATGCTAGCTTTAGTACCCTAAGAACTATAGACGTTAAAGAATTAATTGCATATAGTTCCGTAGCTCACGCAGCGGTTTACTTAATGGGATCATTTAGTAACTCTATTCAGGGTATTGAAGGTGCTATAGCTTTAGGTCTAGGACATGGTTTCGTGTCATCTGGACTTTTCATTTGTGTGGGTGGAGTTCTGTATGACAGATCTCATACTAGGTTAATTACTTACTACAGAGGTATAGCTCAGATAATGCCTTTATTCTCCGTACTATTCTTTATTTTATGTTTAGGTAATGCTGGTACTCCTTTAACTCTAAATTTCATAGGTGAATTTATGTGTTTATACGGTGGATTTGAAAGA
>SWBL01000433.1:0-35870 GCA_024195585.1 Aureobasidium sp. EXF-3400
GCAGGATGGCTGGGTTGAGGGCAAGAACCTCTTCGACATTGACGAGGCCATCAGCAAGGGTACCATCATCATGAACCTTCTTTCCGATGCCGCCCAGTCATCCACCTGGCCTCACATCAAGCCCCAGCTCACCAAGGGCAAGGTACGCTTTTTTACTACCACAGCTTTTTCCGCATATCGCTGACCTCATCTGCAGACTCTCTACTTCTCTCACGGTTTCTCCCCCGTCTTCAAGGACCAGACCAAGGTCGAGGTCCCCACTGACATCGATGTCATCCTCTGTGCCCCCAAGGGTTCCGGCCGTACCGTCCGCACTCTCTTCAAGGAGGGCCGTGGTATCAACGCCTCCGTTGCCGTCTTCCAAGACGTCACCGGCAAGGCCGAGGAGAAGGCTGTCGCTCTCGGTGTCGCCGTCGGTGCTGGTTACATGTACAAGACCACCTTCGAGAAGGAGGTCTACTCTGACCTTTACGGTGAGCGTGGTTGCTTGATGGGCGGTATCCACGGTATGTTCCTCGCACAATACGAGGTTCTCCGTGAGCGCGGCCACTCTCCCTCTGAGGCCTTCAACGAGACCGTCGAGGAGGCCACCCAGTCCCTCTACCCCCTGATCGGTGCCCACGGCATGGACTACATGTACGCCGCCTGCTCCACCACCGCCCGCCGTGGTGCCATCGACTGGTCCGCCCGCTTCAAGGACGCCCTCAAGCCCGTCTTCGACGACCTCTACACCTCCGTCCAGACCGGTGAGGAGACCCGCCGCACTCTCGAGTACGCCTCGCAAGCCGACTACCGCGCCAAGTTCGAGGCCGAGATGGAGGAGATCCGCAACCTCGAGATCTGGCGCGCCGGCAAGGCCGTCCGCAGCCTCCGTCCCGAGAACGCTTAAACAACCTACAAAAGTGTTTTCGTCTCTTCTGCTTTATACGATATGACTTGAGGGTGTTGGGCTTTTCCTTTTTTTACTACCCTTTCTTTTTTTTCTCATGATGTATTCTGAGCTTGTGTTACATACCAAAACGGCAATGACAGGACAAAAGGTTCTCTTTTTTTGATACTATAAATTTCGTTCACTCTTCCCTATATGCTTATGCTGTCGTTGGCGTTTTTCGATGTGCAGTCACTTTTTTGACGTTCGGGCTTGCTTGTGATTTTGATATTCATGCCCAGCATGACATTCTTTTGTGAATGACTCGGTATACTAGTCCAATTGGGGCAACTGCGGCAACTGCGGCTCAATCCTACCTTCCCTTGCTCATGGACTCTCACCTGAATCGCAGATATGACTATACGAGTCGTTGTCTTGTATCTATCTCTGGATGATAGGAGTTGTCTTCAGTGTCGATGAGCAGGACAAGACTCAGCAGCAATCAGAGCATGCAAGCAGACGGATGTATAGCATAAAGGTTGGCCTAACGTCTGAGTAAAGCAAGCTCGCTCGGAGGAGGCCGACTACCCCTCCCTCTCACGTTTCCCAGCCCCTCCTTCTTATCGGCCACCTACCTATCTCTAT
The DNA here is from genome assembly GCA_024195585.1 of Aureobasidium sp. EXF-3400. Lineage (NCBI taxonomy): Eukaryota > Fungi > Ascomycota > Dothideomycetes > Dothideales > Saccotheciaceae > Aureobasidium > Aureobasidium sp. EXF-3400. The sequence continues at coordinate 1,514 of SWBL01000433.1, forward strand.
CAGAGCCAAGCATACCCAAAACATCGATTGCGTCCGTATCTGTACTAATAACACCGTGTCACGTTATGTGCTGGACCCTACTCTAGGACAATGACTCCTTCTCTCCCTTGCTTCAACAAACTATCATCTTTAACTACAACATAACCGTTTACCTTCCAAGTATCACTCGCGATAATGACACCTGACATTGAATACCTGCTGTCCCTTGAAGCTGTTCGTGAGAGAGCTCAGATAGTCTTTGCTGCTGCGAAAAGAGATGAGCTTTCTCATTTTACCTACCATGCCTCCAAGTTACCTGAAGCTGCAGCTTTTGTGACTTCTGTGATTAATGTGAGTTGTTACTTTCCTGGACTTGATCTTCGTCGTTTCTTATGTCAGATGTCTGCTTTGATCATAAGAGACTATCAACATGACTTTGCACCATATCTGTACATCTACTAACGACCTCCCCAGCGCGACTTTGGCCCTGACAACTTCGAGGCAATCCCTCCCCACGGCCGCTGGCAACACTTCAACGTCGGCGGCATCCCCAGAATCGACGACTTGAATCTTCAATGGAAACACGATGGACAAAACAGAATAGAACAAGCTCGCAGATTAATTGATCTATTCGTTGTCTCTGTACTTCTGGATGCCGGTGCAGGCGACAAGTGGAAGTTTGAAGAACCTGGTTCTGGAAACATTTATACCAGGAGTGAGGGTATTGCAGTGGCCAGTTTGTATATGTTTTTGGAAGGCGCGTTTTCTGCGACTGAGGGTGTGAAGCATATGGTTGATGGTGAGTCTCTGTTGCTGAGGGTAGAGGTTGGAAGCTAATTTTGTTGCAGCTAAGGGACTTCAACGTATTAATGAGGAAATACTCGCCAAAGGCTTTCAGATCACTTCCGAGAACCCTATGATCGGCGTTGGACCTCGCGCACAACTACTCTCTCGTCTTGGTGACTCTTTACTCCAACACTCAGATATCTTTGGCCCAGAAGGACGACCCGGCAATCTCGTCGACTATGTTATCAAGACTGCAGACTCCAACAGCGAAGAACTCGATTATCGCGTTTTCTGGATGACACTGCAGAAACTGTTAATCCCTATCTGGCCCAAAGATCGCACACAAATTGATGGCACACCCATTGGAGACGCTTGGCCCTTGAGAACTCTGGAAAGACAGAATGAGGGCAAAGACATCAAGAAAAACATTCAACCTTTCCATAAACTTACACAGTGGTTGGCTTACTCGCTCATGGTTCCTTTCGTCAATATAATGGGTTACTCATGGAAAAACTCCAAGCTGGGCACTGGATTACCTGAATACCGCAATGGAGGTCTGTTCATCGATCTCGGGGTCTTGACTCTGAAGCCTGAAGCTTTGGAGCGCGGGCAGAACGCTTCTGGACAAGAATTACCTATGTTTAAGGACAGTGGTGATGAGATTGTGGAGTGGAGGGCTTTGACCGTAGCTCTGTTGGATGAAGTATATGGCATTATTAAGAAAGAGATGGCTGAGAAGGATGTGCAGCTTAGCATGGCTCAAATGCTTGAAGCTGGTAGTTGGAAATCTGGACGAGAGTTGGCTGCGAAGAACAGACCGGAGACAAAGTCTAGTCCGATTTTGATTGATGGAGATGGCACTTTGTTCTGATTACTTTTCTAGATTTTTACACTCTGAGTGTAGAAAATCCTTGTATCCAACTGTCTCTATTCAACCTGTATCTCTACCATCTCCTTCAAACTCCCAGAAGATACACTCCTCAACACCGACGATGACCAAGCTTTATCTCTTTCCCCCACGCCTCGCCATCTCCTCGCTCCAAAGCCTTAAACGCTATCAGACTACACGGCATAACTGCCGCATTACAGTGTTCACGGATTGTGTGTTCAAAGTGTGCACCCCTTACAACCAGGGCACTTGCTGTTGCGACCGGCGGTTTTGTACGTGTGCCGGGAAGGAAGAACACGGAGGAGGTAGGGAGGTTGTGGATAAGGCTGTTGGTGATGGTTCTTTGGACGGTGGTTAAGGTGGAGTCCTCTTGATATGGGGAGACGGAGGGTTGGATGGGAGATGCCATAACCAGGGTAGAGCTGCTGAGGAGAGATAGGAGGATGGACGAGGCCTTCATCTTTGCTGTGTTATGGCGGGTTGGGTTGGACTGCTTGTTCTTTCTGTTTTTTCCTGTCGATGTTGTTGTCGAGGAAGGGGATATGTAGGAGATGGTGATTTACAGCGTTGCATTCTTTTATACTATATCATCGACTCATTTTCTGCTGTGACTGTGTGTGAAGAAAAAACGTGGCTAGGATACTAACTCACGCATACCGACAAGGGCTGTATCGCTAGGTGGTCCGCTCCTGCCTGTGCAAGTTATGTTGTGACTGTAAAAAGTCCAAACTCCCTCAAATCCATAATCATGATCTGGCAGGGAAAGAAAAGAAGAAGGACCGTCACAAGAGAGCTGCTCATAAGAGCCTGACAACTGTCTCAACCACAGCTCTCCACTTGTACCTGCTCTTATACTCGCCCTTGTACTCGCTCTTTTGCTCGACAGGTATCTGCGGACGTTTTGTAATCTTGGATTGTTCGAGACTGCTTCATAGAAATCAGTGACAAAGTATGACAAACCAGGAGAGTTACACTCACCTCACCCGTCTGAACCCATTGAACGTATCGAAAACCGTCCAACGGAATACAAGTGTTGCGATTTCCTGGTCTGTGATCTCGAGACTCAGGGCGTCGATGATGGGGTTCGGGACATGTTTGAGGATCCTGTCTTGCTCTTGCTGCGAGATCTTCGGTGATCACTTCTGGGCGCCGACACTGCTCGAGCGATCTGATTTTGAAGGTACAAGGGTACTTGTGGATGACTTCTCTGATGAGGACTTTTCTGGGACCAGGTCTGATGATAGTGACTTCTTGAAGTCTCCTTTTCGAGGATGGATCCGATTCCTCGCTGCTCTCCTTTTCACTATATGACTCCGAATACTGTCTACAGCCTTGCGGTCGGTGCTGGTTGAACATCAGAATCTTGTAATAGAAGTAAGTCGCTTGGTTCTGACCTTGGTTTACCCGTGAGAATTGCAACCCGGCTGATCACATACATATCTGCTGCGACTATAGATAGCGCGTCATTGACATTTGTACATCGGGATCGTATATCCAGCGGGATCACCACCCAGTCATGCTCGAAAGGTTTAACGAGAGACTCTAGCAGTCGTATGGCGTCCAGCATTTGATTTTCCTCTGCTCTAAGTGCGAATATGACGTTCTCACTCAGCTTGCTGGTGAAGATACCGAGGTAAGCAATCATTTTTTTGCAGAAATCTAGGTAGTAGATTGCACTATCGAAGAAACTGAGCAGGTAAGGATTCTTGGTGTTGAGCTTTTTCTTCATCCTGCCTATGAGATTGTCGAAAACGTGCTGATGAGACGAAATCGTTGACGGCATGGGCCCTGTAGCCTCTGCACGGTCACAGATTATCTCCTTCGACATGGTGTATGATAGGAAGATTCGTGGTTGAGGCGTAGAAAGGAAACGTTTAGCCAGCACCTTCTCTTATAATATCATAGCCGAGAACGTTGGTCACGAGGCAAGGTGGGACGATTGTATGTTGCGGGAGTTTGGCAGCAACGAAACACTTTCCATTCCCAGGAAGAGCAAATATTGGCAAGTGTTGGCAAACTTGGAAGCTCTTGGCCATCATCGCTCCTGCCACGAGACTGCTTGAAGCTTTGGTTCGAATTCTTTCAGCTCTCTTCACTGTACCTGCTTCAAACGAGATGTGTGATAATATCATGGGTATGTGCGTCAATGTAGCGATATCATCTTGCAATCTTCATTCTAGTTCCTTTGGACGTTATGATAAACTTATCTGTTGATGTGGTCGGATAATTTGCTTGAAAGTTCACTAGAGGTTGCAAGGAGTTAGTTTCTTGGAAAATCGAGACATTTTGAGTTTCTAGAACCTTGTAGGGACAACACAGCTGTGAATGCAATATAAGATCCCCCTATCCATCTGCTGCCTTGTTTCTCGATCGATTCATCAATTCCCGAATCGCGTTCAAAAGGCCATGGATTTAGTCATTGACGAGATCTCCCAGCGTACTACCACAGTCTCGTCGGACATACCAGCCGCGACATTTCGTGATGTTGTTGGACGATGCTACCTTTCCTGGGACTCGATCCGCAGCAAATATCAGAGAGACAGGGATCATATCAATCCTGAACTTGTTCCTGATTTGGTAATCATCATGCTGAGCCAAAAGTCCATGGTGACGATCGCCGGAATCACTTTCAGGGAATCAAAGGACACGCCTAACCGCCTGAACTCGATGATGTGCCTCGAAAAGCAAAACAGAGAGACGACCTGCCAAGTCAACAATCTAATCAGGGCTGTATCGGAGTGGAGCTCGGTTCCACACGCTATTCACGATGGCCTCAGTCTGTGTGCCTCGACATTGGAAAAACAGAGGATGGATCTGGCCTTGCTGTACTTTTCAACAGGAGATAAACCAAGTGGGATGAGGTGAGGATATGAGTCTGTGTAACTAACTCCCTTTGCTGACGCTCCTGATAGCGACTCGGACCGCGACCACTGGAGCTGCCTGGTTATCCATAAGAGACAGCTCTTGTCCCGGAACCTGGACGCTTGGAAACAGAGACTAATAACCGCGCGGGAAGGAGACTGCGATATGACGGACGCGAGCGACTCTTCATCAACGACACCCACTTCTGGTATGATGACGCCTCCGGAAGGCTGGACCGATGTTGGCAGCGATACTACGGAGACAATCTCCAAAGAATTCAACCCTATCAGGCCCCACGATTTGAGCGCCGCCGCTAAACGCACCGAAAAATTCGCGAGGTTCCTCGAACTATTCTCAAAGACTGGCTTTAGGGACACATTGAAAACAACTGAGTTGTTACAAGCAGACTGTGCGCCAGTGACAGAGATCGTACGTAGAAGTTACTCGGAGTATGCCAATGATCTGGAACAACTCTTGCACATGACGCGAAGAGAATCGTCACTAGAGCATATCTCACCGACTCGTGGTTCTCCTCTGGCTTCGCAAGCGACTGGTCACGCTGTACACTCACAGAGCGCGAGCGACTGTCATGAAGACAGAGCTTTGGAGGCAATCTTCAGCGGGATTGGTTCAGAGGTCACGAATGAAGACGTCGCAAGATTGGCTCGTCATTGGGCAAGCTGAATTATTCTGGTACAAGTCTTGTGTGATCATCCGGCTTCTCCGTGGTAATCGTAATAGTCAAAAATTGTTGAATCAGAATTCCTTCGCCTGATACATGTCGTTCCAGTAAACGTTGAGTCAGAAGTGGGCCGATCGTATCTTGAGGTGTTTCAGTATTTCAGTAGAAATGCTTGTTATCTTGTGGTGGAGACGGTTCAGCTGAATGTTGCTGTCTTCGTGAAGGTGACTAGCGAATTGATCTCATGTACGCGCGCCATCGCTCCTTCTCATGGTATCGAACGATGAGCTTCGAAGGCTGTGATAAGGATCCGCTCAGAAATTTCTCCAGAGGTGGAGCATCGGAGAAGATTTTCAGTGATATCTGAGCAGAAATTGAGATGGTAGGTATTGTTAAGTTGGTATTTTCCTGGACAACACTCGACCCATCTATGATACCAAGAGAACCAAGAGCGTAGAACTTCGAGCACGCTCCACTTGATCATGGGCTATTTGCGGACATCGTACTCTGTAATCCACTTTGAACTGCTATTGGTTGCCCTTATCCGAATAGATGGAGTTCATGGTTCTACCCCAGCAGACCAGGACCAATTGGTGCTTGGAACTAGATCGTATGAGAAACATGCCCTGGCGTGGTATGATCTATGCCCAGCCTCGAAAGCTCATCCTATCCTCCAGAGTTCGCTTTGGAAGCTTGTATTCCTGGTAGGCTCTGCTTCCGAGACCTTGCCACAAAAATAAAAAACATAAAAGAAGCATCAGATCCAGTTTCTTTCTGGTATCCCGATTCTTCTCATACTTTAACTGACATCCTTTATACTTGATATCCATCGTCGAAGACATGACACACATACATTCACAGCCTATAGAGCAGATACCTCTTTGCAGTATCCCGGCTCTCCAACACAGACACGACTCGGTTAATGTCCCCTCGTCACATCTGAGTACAAGCCTCGTCGGTTCTGCTGCATCATGCCTCGAAATCGGTCATCGAATCAGACATTCGCCCGAGTTTCTGAGTGCAAATAGATGCGTAGAGCCCGGGCTTATCACTTTGACAGACGAGCTTTACGGCATGTATTCTGTGTTTACAGATATCGAGCGTACTTGGTCCCATCCAAACAGCCGAAGACTGTGGACTGAAAATGCGACACGCACAGTCAGAAACGTACAACAGGTGGTCCAGGAAGTAGCGACAAGCCTTCGAGAAATTGCCGATGGAAGCAAAGCTTGGACTGTCGTTGTTCCGGATCGTGAGTACTACCAATTGCAAAGATTCCAAATTCGTCTGCAGATGCAGCAATTGATTCTCAATCTCTTGGTCCTGATCATGTATGTCTTGTCACCGATTGAGAATCCGGTACATTGCTGCATGTGCCAGGGGAAGAAAGAATCGTGGGTAAACGCCATTCTTAAAATAAGCAACGGCTAACAATTTTCGCAGCGCAAGTGAAAGGTTTTCGAACGCTTGTCAATATGTTGCTTCCACCGTCTTGATGAGACGGGAGATGAAGGAGAAATTGCTGAAGATTGATTCGATAGATCCAGAGTACACACCCGTTCATGTCAGTGCAGGTCCAGAGGAGATGCCCGATGCGGACGAGTGGTCATTTACGCAAGCTACAGTGGGCGCTATGACTCCGACAGACGACTGGAGTGATATGGCAAGCGAAATCACTGCAATTGGCAAAGACAATGAAGATCATGCTCTGGAGGCCATGCTGGATTGCTTTGGTGACGAGGGAATGCGAGATACTGGTTGGCCCGCGGAAGCGTTCGACGGCAGGAGAAGAGACCTTGCGAAGTTGGCCTTCTATTGGACCAATGTACAGATTTTCGCAGGTATCGATAGAGGAGATCCGGAACCGCCTCAACAGCAGTTCTACCAAGACTTGACACACCTTGCCTGGTAGATCTGTTGGTGAAAGTAACCAGCTCGGACCTTAGCATATAACGGACATGCTTTGGAAGAGTGTTCGGATCTCCTCATGTAGTGAAAGTATGTAGCTTTTCATGTTTGGAATCGCACGCCGCCTTCGAAAAACGGGGCATTTTCCAAGGAGTGTCGTTTCAGTGTCTGCAAACTTCGTAGATTCCGAGTAAGAAAATGTCTCGCCCAGAAGGCAAAATTTGTATCAGAACGTAGCTCAAAGAATCGAGCGTTGTGTGCTTGTGAGACTGCCTCTTTGTTGCGTAAATGGGGTTGTGAACAAACCATGCTCGTAGCTTCCAGAAGAGTCAAGAGCTTAAAAGTGCTGGCGTGATACGATCTGGCAAGTCCGGATTTGCAGATAAATAGAGACGTCGCTCCAGCACTTCTTGACTCTTCGCCGTCTCTCAGCAATCACAAAAGGCTTACGACCGACGGCAAGATGTCTGGAGACGTGCAAAACACCGACCAACATTCACGCGACCTCGAGCTTGTAGACACGTTGACCGGTTCTGTTACAGCTTGTGCAAATATCGCAAGAAAGTTGGATGCCCTCAAACTGACCACAGCCGGGTGCCTGAACGGCCCTTTGATCCTTCTGGTCAAGGGCTTCTTTTCGATGAGCCAGTCGTACCGCACCGCGAGGTGTTATCTCTGTCAGCGCAACCGGGTCTGGAGCCAGAATGTCTCGCTCTCCATTGAATTCACGCAGGTCCGCTGTCAAGAAATTGCCACGGAGTTTTCAACTATCCTTGAACAGTACGGAGAGTGGGATATCTTGGCTGCAGTCGACTCCTGCCGGCGTCTCAATGTGCTGTCAAAATCTTTGCAAGTCCTCTTGGTGCACCACAACTTGCTCTTCAAAGTCTTGGATCTCGTTCCAGTCATCGCCAGGAAACCTGCCGGACCTCCCGAACCTGCCGAACATGAACCGCCGTTTTTTATCGTCGACCCTTACCACCTGCAGGAGTGGGAGCTCGAAACATTTGACTGGAAAGGTTACGAAGAACTCCAGGCACCTCATGTAATTGCTCAAGAAGCAGCACGAAAGATGACCAAGTGGTCTAGAAACTACGCGGACTCTCTTCACCCAGTTCAGCAAGTCCTCCGCCAAGCGAAGGAGCTGCTAAAGGTCCAGGCAGCTAAAGCATCGCCTCGGACAACAGACTCAGAAGAACTTCCGATGTGGATGACCGGTCAAGAACTCAATCGACTGTTGGCATCATGACCCCAACAGAAGACTGGAGCGTCCTAGGCAGCGATACCACAGAGATAGGCCACACTCCCACCATCACCAGACACAGCTTGCAGCTTTGTGGTTATGTCACAGCCAGCTTCCAAAGATTGGTCGAAGACCTACGCGAGACCATGAACCAAAAAGGCCCGAGCTTCGTTGACGCTGAGAGTCGCCAGCGCTTACACAAAGCATACAGCGAGCTGGCTATCCAACTGCTCCATGGTTTGGATGCACCAGTGCCACTTCAAGACCATGAGCCGTGGCCATCATCTGTACAGCGTATGATCACCGTGTCAAGCCTGATCTATTGCTCTCAAGAGACAAGAGAATTCCTGGACAGAAACAATGTTATTGAGCGAAGTTTCGGCCATCTACCAGGGTCCACGCCAGTTGAGGCGGCAGATATCGGAGTCATGCACAAAGCATATGCCAAGCTTGTCGAAACACTGCATGTTCATCTAGCTGCGCCAGTACCATTCAAGGATGATCGGTCGGCTCCGGCTCCAGTTCCAGTGCCAGCTCCAGCTCCAGCTCCAGCTCCAGCCTCAGTTCCAATTTCGGCTCCAGAGGTTCCTAGACCAGTCATCCCAGAAGATCAGAGCGAGATCCACACCAACAAGGCTCTCGAAGCCATCATCGACACCATGGATCCCTCGCCAACCGAGAAGGACATCATGAAGCTCGTGTTCCACTGGACCGCACTGGAGGAATGCAACGGCTTCAAGCGAGCAGAAGTGATGCAATATGACTAAGCACCCACTATCAGAGCAGAACCGACAAGCGCTGCGGATGACCAAGGATATTGGCGTTGGCAGTATGGCTGAGACAAGGTGACGAAGGGAGCGCAAGAAGATGGCGAAGATTGGGTGTGCTTCCACAAAGCTGTGGTGGGCTGAGACAAACAGATAGCGAAGGTCGAGCGTGTTTTTAATGCAGGTAACGGAGTTTTTGCTTTTTCGATTTTGGTTGATACATTGCTTGAGTTGAGAAATGCCTCCGGTGATGCATAAGAGTGGAAAAGTGATACCATGAGAATGCAGTAAGAATTGTCGAAGAGAAGAGTTTTACATATCCCAGAGAGATGGTTAGTAAGCATGTCCTTGGTTCCTTCCTAGTCTCGATCACGTACCTTTACTCGTAGCTGAGAACGGCAAGTCGCTTTCTTCGCTCGCACCTGCTCCAAACTGTTTCTGTTCGAGCTAAATCACATGTCAAAAGTAGGAAAGGGTAAGAACAATGGGGGAAACAAGCGCTCAGTCAATTCATTGGTATCATGTCTTCCAAAAAGTACGAATAAGAGCAACACCAAACATCTATTGAGGGGGCTGGAAAGGTGTAACGAGCATCTCGCTGAACCTGTGAAATATGTCAGTATACCGTTTCTTCGCAACGAGACTTCATGGCAAAAACTTACTTCTCAAGCTTCTCCTTTCCTCTAACCTCTTCGACCAGCAGAGGCATCTTGACAACGTTGAACTCATCGTACAGATCCTCGATTTGCTCAAGGTACTTCTTCTGCATCTTTCTTCTGGCATTGCACTGTTCGCAAGGGTTGTCTTCCTTGGGGAACAACAGCTGGTTGACGACAATAGCGTGTGTGTCAATCTCATAGCTGTTCAACTCCTGGATCATTCTCTCCGTCTCGTACAGTGACAAGAATTCAGGAATGCATACACAGACAAAGGTAGTCAGGTCTGCATTCTTGAACTGAGTGTTGACCTCGCTGATGGTAGCGCGCAGATCCTCCATCTTCTTAATGATATCGTCGAGGCTTTGGCCTTGGGGAAGGCCGCCGCGGGCGCCGAGGATGCCGTTGAGCATGGGACCGAATTGACCAGAGAGTTGGGAGATCTTGCCGAGAGCCTTCTCCATGACGGTGGGGAACTGGAGGAAACGGAGGGTGTGGCCAGTGGGTGCGGTATCGAAGATGATGCACTCGTAGCTGAGCGACTTGACTTGCTTGAGGACTTCGGCAAAGGACATGGCTTCATCGACACCGGGAATCTAATTGGATGAAATGCAGTTAGCGATGCTCTTGTCCACCATCGTATGCAGCCACTCACGCTGAAAGCAAGATCCTGCATCATGTTGCCCATGCCGCCGAGACCAGACATGGCCTCCTGAGTCTCCTCACCACCAGCGTTGAGCATATCAGTGATAGAACCGTTGGGGTCAATCTCCATGGCGCTCAGGTTGTCGAAACCATTGACCAGACGGGCGTCCTTTCCGAACTTTTGGTTGAAGGCATCAGACAAGTTGTGGGCAGGGTCGGTCGAGATGAGGAGGACGTTCTTGCGGTGCTTTGCGAGCTGAATGGCCAGGGAACAAGAGGTGGTTGTCTTTCCGACACCACCCTTGCCGCCGACAAAGATCCAGCGCAGCGACTTTTGGTCGAGGATGTTCTGCAACGAGGGGGCCATCTCGTCGTCTGTGTTGATAAGGGCGGCCATGTTGGTAGGTATGTGTTCTAGTGTTCTACGCGACTGATGTTTCGACAGAGACGTTTCTCTAAGAAGTTGCTAAGTTGTGTAAACACGTGGTGAATGTGGGCGATGATTGTTTCTTGCGAGAGGCTGGCTGGAACATGCTCGAAAGCTGGCACGCGGGGCATCATCCATCGTCATAAATATGCACAAGTGGCTGTGAATAATCCGGGTATCATTATTTTATGCATCGAACTCCGAAGCTCCTTCCTATGCTATTTACACCATGTCGCGCCGGACACCGTACTTTTGCTCTTCCTGTTCAAGCACTTGTCAAGCAAGCAGCCAGAGGCTCTCTCGGCGATCGCTTTGTCCCAGGCATGTAGTCACATCTGCCGAACTCGACCTGCCCTTCCTCTTGGAGCGTGTCGAGGCTTGTGTTGACTTGCGAAGGCACGGCGAGACATCGCTTCCCGCACATTTCTGTCAATCTCGAGTCCAGACCTCGTGAGGTCTTCATGCGCCGGAGACAAGCAACTCAAGCATACCCTGAGTCGAGTATGCTGCTTGCGCCAGCTCTGAGCAGTGTCTGACCTTGCGGTGAAGTTGGTTCAGGAGGTCATCGATCTCTGGCGAGTCCATAGTTTGCTCTGAGTACAGATCCAAAAGAAGCATGGCAACATCGCTGGTAAGCTTGATGTAGCGAGGGTGGCCAATGTACTTGATGACCCAGCGGAGGATGGGCTGAAGAGATGTCTCATCGCGGCCCTTGAACGCTGTGCGCATGGCAGATCTGTGGCGGAGAGCGGTAAGGAGAGTGAGCATGTTGGGGTTGTAGAATTTCTGCGTCGAGTTAGTCTTGTTGTGTATAGCATTAACAATGGTAAGACTTACGGTAGCTCCAAGGACCATGTCGACGGCCAGAGCGTATTTGCCATTTCGTAGAGCAGACTCCCACTTTGACTGGTTTCTGATGTTTCCGCGAGCGTTGCCATCAATGACAATGTCGGCACCCTCTCCGGTGAAGTCGCGGCCACGCAGAGCCTTCTTGTCGCCTTGTCGTAGCTTCTTGGCCTTCTTTCTGTCGTACTCCTCAATAGTACCAGCAACCAGGGCTTGCATCTCCTTCTCCTTTTCTCTTGCTGCTGCCTTTTGTTCTCCTGACAGACGAGTGCGGACCGACAGCAGACCAGACTGCATACCGACTGCAAGGTGCCTATCTTCTCTGGTGGCGCCAGCTCCGACAACGCTCAGCGAAAGTACAGGGCTGGGGTACTTGAAGCCTGCCACGACGTTCCATGCTGAAGTCTCGAAGACCTTGACGTGACCGTCCAGACCACCACTGACAAGTCTTGTTCCATTGTTGGCCAAGCAGAGCGATGTGACGGTCTTCTGGTGGTTCTTGATCAGGTGCAGAGGCTTTCCAGCGACCAGGTCCAGAACGCTGATCTGGTTGTCGGCAGCTGCAAGCACCTGAGTTCCGGAGGGCATGGGCAGAACGCTCTCAATGGCAGCAGCGTGCTTGAAGGTCATGACTGCGCGCTTAGGTGCTCTTGAATCCCAGAGACGAACAGTCTGATCGTAACTACCAGAGACAAGCAGGTCGCTGCTCTGACCAGGCATGAAAGCACCACTACGGACATAATCCTGATGTCCTGAGAAAGTGGTCATGCTGGACTCGCTGGGCAAGTCCCACAATCTGACCGTCTTGTCATCACTACAACTCATGATGGAGGTGAGGTCGTTCGGGTTCCATCTTGTGACCCAGACGGGCTGTTTGTGTTCCTTCCATGTCTTCAAAATAGCTCTTGATCCGGTATCGAATGCCTGGATGGCACCACTGTCTCCACCGGCGACAAGCACACGTCCATCGCGACGGATTTCTCCCGAATGCGCAATATCATCGTATCCAAATCGCGTAATAGTCTTCAAGAGCTTGCGTGTTTTTGACGAGAAAATCTGGACTCTACTTCCGGAAGTGACGGCGAAGGTGTCCGAAGGCGGCGTTACGAGCGGGTTTGTAGGCAACGGAGGGAATGAAATGTGCGTGATGGGATTCGAATGCGGCGAGGGAACCAGTTGTTGTGATCTGAATCCTTTCCAGTAGCGCTGGTCTGCAGTGATGGCCTCAGGGCCAGCAGCCAGCTTAAGTGGCTGTAGCGATTGTACTTCGGCCGCCATTGTGTGGTTGATATGTGATGTTCTCGTCGCGAAAAAGATGGCCGAAAGGTGGAGACGCTTTGGACTTTTTTCGAGACAAATCTTATCTTATCCATCAAGCATCGGACATCAGCGCACGGACTTGCGATCCGGGTCGTCCCCTTGACGACCATAGAAACCAGTCGACGACGTGTAGCAGCCGCAATGTTGATTCTTTTGATCTGAGTCTGACACATGGCCTTTTAGATAATATTCTAATCCATGATCTTGATTTTGGATGTCGCATTGTCAGTTTTCCGGGTGTAACAAGCAAATTATCCCAAATTGACATCGTCTTTTGGAAAGCCAGCATCAAACCATTGCTTCGAGCTCTTGACACTGAACTTTGAGAGAATGAATATTTTCTCTCGGTCACGTGTGGTCCTCGTCAGTCATCCAGCATAGGACCAGTCGATAGATAAAGAAAGTACACCAATTCTAACTCGTCCACTACTATCACTGTACTGTTTCACCAATACGATGATTGGTGTTGCTCTGGATTAGTATGACACCGTCCTCCCTGTATCGACACACCTAGGAACGATGGAGAGATGGAAAGAGACTTACGGCACGCAGTGCGCAAAACTCACCAAGGACACCTCTACTCGCAAACACCTACTCACGTAGTACACCAACAATCACGAAGCGAATACGAAAAGAAGTAATGGGGAGAAAAGTGAGAAGCAAGAACCAAATCTCTGTTTTTGCCCATAGGTAAGCACTCTCAATGATAAAAGGCCTGCCTTTTTGCCCCAAACCCCAAACATTGATAATCTTGCCATGGTCTTTTGCAAACAGGTAGGTAAAAACGAGGAAGAAAAGAAGAGGAAACGCGACGACGGAAACTCTAGATCAAGCCACGAAGGATGTGCGAACGACGTTCGGGTCTAGAGGAACATGCTATCTAGAAATCAGTGAGTACTGAGATCTAGAGTTCGTCTTCAAGGAACTTGTAAGCAAACTTGAAATCACCCTTTCTGCGGTTCATCCTGTGTAATGTGTTAGGAGGAGTAATAATAGTTTGAAGGATTAGCGGTTGGAGTGTTTTTGACGTACCATGTGCTTTCATAGTCGAAGAAGCGATATGTTCCTTGTTCGTACTCCTCGGTGATGTTCTTAGGCTCTTCGTGTCGTTGGAACCAAGTTTGGTACTGCTTGTGGAAGCGCCAACTTTGGCTCTTCAATGCCTTTGCAGCCAGGAACTGCTGGTAAGTGCCCTGGCGGTAGTAAAAGGCGTAAAACAGTGTATCCGTCTCAATTCTGCTGTACAATCGTGGGTCGTCAAACACGGTGAGAGGCTCCTGGGGGTAGTGAGCCGGTGTGTAAGCATATGGCGATGCTGGTTTGTAGTGGTAGGGCTTCTCTGCATCCATAGGTGTAGGCATGCTACTCCGCGACAGAGAGAGCAAGTGATCCTCGGGCACTTGGGGATTCGCTGAGAAGGCGCGCTCCTTTGTAGTAGTGAAAGATTCGAGCAGATCGCTCAAGCTTTCCGGCAGATGGTAGTAGGACACATCTTCTTGCTCTTCCTCCTCTTCCTGTTGTGGTTGCTGCTGGGGCTGTTTCTTTTGTCTGGAAGACTCGCCATTTGTAAGAGCAACGCCGGAATCCTGCGATTGTTGTTGTGCTTGCTTCGCGCTCTTCTTGACCTTTGGCTCCGGGGCAGGTGGAGCAGGCTCTTGAACGGGCGAGGGAGTCTTTGCCGGAGGTTCTTGCGGCTTTGCAGGTGTAGGCGGAGGAGGTTGTACTGGTGAGGGTTGTTGAGCGACTGGTTGTGAGGGTGTCGGGGCGGGAGAGGCAGTCGAGCTGGTACGGGCAGTTGCGACGGTAGCACCTGGCGGCGGCGGAAGAGGAGCAATACCAACACCACTCTTGTCGCTTGCGGCAGCGGCAGCGGCAGCCGATGCGTACTTCAGAGTTTGACCCGTGGGTATATTCGGCAAAGGAGCGGGCTTCATGCCCGGCGGCGCGCTGCCATTCACGCTACTCGGTATCGAGGCATGCAATGTGGCCAAAGCAGGTAACGGCGACTTGAGCTGTACTGACGGCCTCCTCGGTTGGGCGCTGGGAATATCGACTGACGACTGCTTTGTGAGCTTCGCCGGTGTAGGCTGTGCAACCTTTGTCGCCGGCTCGGGCAGGTCCGGTGTGTCGTCGTGTTGCGATTGGTTGTCTTGTGATGACACGCGATCATCCTCGCCTTGCAGGCCGAACATTACCTCGTCGACGTCGAGGTTCAGGTCGTCGTAGATGGTGTCGTCTTCCATGAAGTCAACCTCCTGGTTGTTCTCGACATAGTACTTGATGCCGTCTTCAATGTCCTTGACTTGGTCGGTATCCACGCCGCCGTTCTCCAGTGACCGTAGTAACAGCTCGAGCTTCCCTTGGTGCCATTTATGTCGTTCAGCCATACGTTCCAGCTCTGCTATCCGGTCGGCCTTGGCTGTATCCTTCTTGCCCTTCTTCATATTCGCTTGTAATGTTTCGGCCTCGGCTTCTGTGACCTCAATTTGCCTTTCCAGCTCTTCGACCATATTCCCCAAGAAGTCGCATATCTCCAGTTTCTCCTTCTCTTTCGGATCGAGCTTTGCGGCGGCGGATAGTCCTTCTTTGGAGAAGGCTTTTGTCTTCATTTCCTTTTCGACGGCCTTGAACTTTTCCATTTGCTTTGACATGCGTTAGCGATAAACGAGTGTGAGTCAGGATAGCTCTCAGTACCGTCTCGATCAGCTTGCGCTGATCTAGCAATGGCTTCTTGTCCTTGATGTCGTTTTGGGCGGCCCATGCTTTGATCTGGTCTCGCGACCTTTGTAGCTTCTTGATCTCCTTTTTCAGGTTGTCCTCGAGCTTCTCCTTCTGCGAGGGATTTGTCGATTGTTGTAGCTTGTCGTATATGCCTTCGAATGCTTGCACACCTTCGGCCACTCGTTTGAACGTCTGTTGCAGGTCAACAGCTGTGTCAGGAGTCTGCGCATTGGATCGCGCACCTTGTCAATCTCTTGCTGTAGCTTTCGTTGCGCCATGGCTGGCTATGTGACCCTCGTGGGTGGGCGTGGTGTGAGGGTGGACTAGGAAGATGGCGAGGCACTTCGGCGTCGCTTCGGTGGGGGGATATCGGAACCAGGGAGACGATGCGGCAGCTCTCCATCAACTCGGGGCGATGGACAAGTTGGCACAAACGGAGACGAGTCGAGATGTGGATGCTGCTTTGTGCGACTGTGTCTGGCGCAACTGCGCTGCGTTGATTGCCGTCGTTCGCTCGTCTGCCAAGCAATCCCAAAGGTCAACTTTACGTGCGTTTGTGCCGTTTGACTTTATCGAAACACTCCAACCACTTCAAACCCATTCTGTAACACATATAATCGATTCAAAGAGAAGCACAAGGTAGATCAAATCGTGTTGCATTGCTGCCATCTCCTAAATTCTCTTTTCCCTCTTTCAAATCAGACCAACACCATGAGAAGTACGAATCACAGCTCTCTTCTCTCCTTCCGTCATCATATTGATTTTCCTTAGCTGTCATTCAACGGGTAAAATCAGCCTCGGTCACGGTAGATGGCCAGCTTATCTCGACAATCGGCAAAGGTTTGCTTGTACTAGCTGCGATTGGCAAGGATGACACTCAGAAGGAGGTCGAATCCATGGCCAACAAGATCCTGAAAGCGAAGCTGTGGGACAACGACGAAGGCGGCAAGTGGAAATGGGGAGTTAAAGATATTGAAGGAGAGGTTCTCTGTGGTACGCCTAGCTCACTATACCAGCAATATCATTTTCTGATCAATTTTCAGTATCACAATTTACTCTGCTTGCCTCTGTCAAGAAGGGCAACAAACCAGACTTCCACAAATCCGCCAACGGAGAGAAAGCAAAGGAGCTGTACGACCAATTCTTCAAGAAAGTACAAGCGCTGTACCAAGCAGACAGAGTGAAAGATGGTGTCTTCCAAGCCATGATGGACGTAGCTCTAGTCAACGATGGACCGGTAGGTGTAGATTATACGTGCGAAGATGGCGCGGTAAATATCTCAATGTCTGCCAACGTACTTGAAGCTGACATATTTCTGTCCCAGGTCACTATCCAGATAGACACGGATCCTCCCAAGATGGACAATCCGACTAGCTTCGACCTTCCTGGCGACCCTCTCACTCACAAGGGAAAGCTACAGACAACGTTTGAGCTTCCAGCTTCACTTCTGGAGTAGTCGATCTGGCATTCGGCTTGCTCTGCCTACCTTACAGCCTAAGCTATTTAATTTTCGGGTGGATCTTTTCTTTCGCTACCATGATACCAATTCAGAGCACAGGATAGACAATCTTCCAAACCTGTGTCGTATCTAGATATACGACCAGATAGAATCAGCTTACTTGTTTCACACTCTCATTCAGCTCCTCAACACTGTATCTGTATGCAAGGTCCAGTGTCGTCAAGGGTTGAATATACAAGTCCCAAAGAGGCAATATGAACGGTGATCGAATAGTG
Source organism: Aureobasidium sp. EXF-3400 (assembly GCA_024195585.1). NCBI lineage: Eukaryota > Fungi > Ascomycota > Dothideomycetes > Dothideales > Saccotheciaceae > Aureobasidium > Aureobasidium sp. EXF-3400. Next base: position 18,979 of record SWBL01000433.1, read on the forward strand.
TGGGGTAGCATTCGGCGCATAGAAGGTCCTAGAAGCCAGCAGCATCAACAACTTTCACTGTGAACAATCACTCTGCTTGCTGTCTTTCTTCTTGTCGCATAGCATACTTCTCCTCTGATCTGAACACCACCGTATCCACTTTCACATACACCCAATCGAGAATGGCAGAGAACAAACGCAGCCGTGTCTTCTTCGACATCAACATTGGCAAGTCCAGTGCTGGCCGTGTCACTTTCGAGTTGGTAGGACTTTCTACACTGCTTCTCATTCTCACAATAACCGACTTACTTTGAGTCTAGTACGACGATGTCGTCCCCAAGACTGCCGATAACTTCCGCGCATTGTGTACCGGCGAGAAGGGTCAAGGCAAGAATGGCAAGCCTCTCCACTACAAGGGATCTGGTTTCCACCGTGTCATCAAGTCTTTCATGATCCAGGGTGGTGACTTCACTGCCGGCAATGGAACTGGTGGTGAGAGTATCTATGGAGAGAAGTTCGAGGATGAGAACTTCGAGCTCAAGCACGAGAAGCCTTTCCTGTTGAGCATGGCCAATGCTGGTCCTGGTAAGTAAAGTAGTCGCCAAATCGCATTCAAGCAGCTGCTGACTACTCTTCTAGGCACCAACGGCTCCCAATTCTTCGTCACCACCGTTCCCACTCCCCACCTTGACGGAAAGCACGTTGTCTTCGGAGAGGTCCTTGGCGGCAAGAGCATCATTCGCACCATCGAGAACACACCCTGCGGTCCCAACGACAAGCCCAACAAGGAATGCGTCATCGTCGACTGTGGTGAACTCACTGGTGAAGAATACACAAAGGCCGCCGAGAAGGTCCCCGACAGCACTGGAGACCCATACGAAGACTTCCCTGAGGACCAGGGCGAGGACATTCCCGGACTCGAGATTGTCAAGATTGTCAACGACCTGAAGACCAGAGGAACTGATGCATTCAAGAAGGGAGATATCGCTCTTGGTCTTGCCAAGTACCAGAAGGGTCTGAGATATCTTCACGAATACCCCGAGGCCCTCGAGAACGACCCACCAGAGCTTGGCCCTGCTTTGGCTTCGCTCAGAATCGCCCTTCACTCCAACAGCGCTCTCTTGCAACTCAAGCTCAACGAATACGCCGATGCCGAGAAGTCCGCAAGCAACGCCATCGCAGTCCCCCAGATCAAGGCACCGGAGAAGGGCAAGGCTCTTTACCGCCGCGCTCTGGCAAGAAAGGGTCTCAAGAACGAGGAGGACGCAGTTGCCGACTTGGAGGAGGCCCTCAAGTCTGTGCCCGAGGACGCAGCAGTCAAGAACGAGCTGGCCGCTGTCAAGAAGGCTGCTTCAGACAGAGCAAAGAAGGAGAAGGCTGCTTACGGCAAGTTCTTCTCTTAGGAACGTTAATACGACATCACGACCATCACACGTTATAAAAAGCGAGGCAAGGGGAGCATTTGTGTATCATAGAAAAGGAAGGATAACCAGGAGTTATGGGCGCAAGCATAGCGTAGCCTACCTTTTTTCTTTTCAGAGCAATGATGCACATCTCCAATCAGAATCGATTTTCCAATCTTGTACTGCGCAATTCTTGTGCTTCACATCTTCTCTCTGTGCAACTCGGCGACTCGTGATTTGAAGCTTCTTCACCCGTGTCTTCAGCTCTGTGTCAACAAATACGGAAAGCTCTGTCTATGTCCACCAAAACATTGCCGAGCTGTGGTGGATCTCACGACTCACGAGCATCGGAAAACTCTCCAGAACCCGGCGGACGGTCCAGCTGGGTATAACACATCCTGGCTTATACCGGGTCGGCAATTGATGGCACAACGCTAAAGCAAAGACAACCACAGTTACCACACTCTGATAAAGGCAGTCCCGAACATCGGGTCCTGCAGCTCTGTTCCCCTATCTCTCAAGCCTCCGAGTCAATCACCATATTGCGGCGTAGAAAGGCTTCTGTATCTCGCTCATCGCTCGCTTAGAGATTGCTGTCTTTGACGATAAATGCCGCCCGCGGGGCGTACTCCTTTTGACTTCTTGAAATGGCTTTCTCTGCCGTCGCTGTTCCTTGCATGACATCTTTTGGATCTAGCAAAAGCCAGATAAGCGTGGCATTGCATGGTTACAGCGTGGGCGATTGGATGAAGAAACAATGGTAGATCTACAAAAGAAAAGCACAATCATCGCGACCGATATTCGGGTGCCATGTGTCACAGGCAGGGCGTGGAGAAACAAGTCTACATGATCAGCTGTCAAAACCAATGGAACGAGTGAACCATTGCTCAATCGCTGTCAATCCCGCCGCATCTGGATCTGTGCAGCCATCTGATTTCCCAATTTCCGGGACACCTTCAGTCAAAACCGCCGAGGATTGAGGGCCTCTGTGTCTTTGACGTTCCAAACACGACCAATGGAAATGCTTCTCTCCCCACGTTCCATGGCACTCTGCTTGGTTCGCGACACTGCATGTTGTGACGTTTCTTTCCTCATCTCACTCCTCTCTCCTTGACTGAACATGACACTGCTTCCGGAGGCTCCAGCAGCCAAAGGATTCCACACACCTCTGTTTGACAATCGATAAACCCGTAGGATGCCAAGCGAGCTAAGGTTTGTAAGTTGCCAAATGTGGCGCTTTAGTATGCCGGCCAGAAACGACCCTACTCTCTCCCTTATCGGCGCGTCTGCTGGCAAGCAATGTAGACCTCCCCACTCTCCGATAAAACCCTTAGCGGAACCGTGGATTCTATTATCCAAGTGTTACCATTGAATTGCCAATGTCACGGTAGTGTTTGTCTTTTTCCTTTTCATCCTTGTTTTTCGCTATCAAGCAGAGAATTTCCTTTCTTTTCTTTTTGCTGGAGTTTCCAGTCACGTTCCTTTTTTACGCTTCAAGCCTTCGGAAACGCTTGTCTTGGTTGATACTGGCGTCGAGATCGTATCGAAGGATTTTATGTTTCATCGCTCTCTCTGGCCATCTGACGCGCTTTGAAAGACACCCCCGGAGACCCTGATCCGAGTCAGCTAATCCACACACACGCCCTTCTGTTCCGGACCTTCCCATGCCGTCATAGGTATTCAGTGTGGTTTTAACTCGCTATCATCGATATATATCCAGAGATGACGGCAAAAGTCTTTACGAGTTCTGCACATGCAAGAGGTCCATTTGTTTCCCATACAAATTTCACTTCACATTCCACGCGAATTGGCCAGAACGAGCAATATACTTCCAGACCGGTTTACAAGAGGGCCAGGACAACGCCTAACGAGCTGTTACGCGAAATGCAAGGATTACAGATAAGGACACCGGCCAACGTTGGCAGCCACAAGATCGCGACCGAATCGTCGAAAAATGGATTAGAAGATCAAGAAATGCTCACTCCTCCTTCTACGCCTGCAAAGGCAAAGCTTGATGAACAATTCCCTTCTCGACGTTCCCTGGATGCTTCTCACTCTCGTGTACCGGAACTGAGCTTCATTCCTGACTTGTCACAAGCACAGTTGCTGGGTGAAGGCGTGTGGAGTAAGGTATACAGCACCCCAGCTGTGCCTTTTCGTCAGACTCAAAGCGGGCGTCCTCTGACCCCACCATCAACACCACACAAAAGCAGCTTTGGATTGTCAGAACAGTATGCGATCAAGACTGCAACACGCTCGGATGCTACTCCAGTCTTCCAGGCCGAAGCTCAGATACTCACTCACATCCAAACCTACGAGTCAAGTTCCGACTACGTGGTTCCCTTCCTCGGTCTATGTCCGGGCCCCTCAACACCTTCTCTTCTCTTCCAGTGCGCGGATGCCGGAACTCTGGAATCTCTCCTCGAGTCCTCATCAGAACTTCCATTATCGTCAACACTGGATTTCTTCCTACACGTCCTGCAACAATTAACGCACGGTCTTTTGTTCTTACACGACACAGCAGACACCATCCACGCCGACATCAAACCTGCAAACATTCTCCTCTCATCAAGTTCTGATTCTTTACCAACAGCCCGCTACGCAGACTTTAGCACCAGCTTTGTAGCTGACACAACACCGTCTTCGCACTCGGGAGGCGGCACCTACTCTTTCATGGCTCCCGAACAACTCTCTCGCGATGCTGATCTTTCCAACCCAACTTTCGCCTCTGATGTCTACTCATTGGGCATCACTCTTCTGTCTTTGCTGTGCGGCGGTAACCCGTTCGAGTCATTACTCAACAACGGCTTCCGTCTCCGAGAGGCGGTAAAGATGGGTGATGCGATGAGTTGGGCTATGCAAGAGCCTGCTTTTGAGTCAAGAGTTGAGCAGTTACAGAAACTTTGGGAGCAACGAGGTGGTGAGGGAAACATTTTGAGTCTTGTGGCTTGTGCGTTGAGGAAGAAGAGGGAGGACAGAGCTGATGCTGGTACTTGGTGCAGGAAGGTTGATGCTTTGATCGGAAAGTTGGACAAGGTCGAATCAGTTGGCTTGGGCATCAGATGCTGATTGATACGGTTTGCATGACCGGAGTTGATGCCGTTGGCTTTTCTTGGATTCCTCTGGCGGCGTTTTTTTGGTCCTTTTCTTTTCTTCTCTTTTCACTTCTCATTTACGGCACGATACCCCTCGGCACATTTTTTCTGGGACACAGGACAGAATCATATAGGTTATATATACTCACGAACTCAATGGGATGACACAGAACCAATACAGATGAGCTTGCATCACATAACCCAATCTGCCACAATCAAAGACATCGCTTATGATATTCGTCTGCTCCTCCCCTTGACTTTTGCACATCTCGAAGCCTCACTGCACTTGACATCTTCACCTGTGAACATCAAGCTTACTCATCACTATCTACGGAGCTGCAAACATCCCTCACGTCTCAAAAAGTTACCTGATGGAGAAGCCCATCCCTTGCATGTGAATCAAAACACCTTCCTTGCATGACAATCAACCACTATATAACTAGCCATTCCCTCTAATCTAAACTATACGGGTGACTACAGCCTTTTACCGCGGACAGAAACATGTGACTTGTCTCCCATGCTTCGTGGGCTTGCGTACAGAATTTTTAGAGCAAGGATCACCCTGTGAGTACCATGAGGGGCAGAGTACTAGGGTCAATGACTCCAATTTTCTCATCGACATCTTCTGTGAAACATCACTCTGGTTGATAGTATCGAAATGCCCATCACTTTCCTCTTCCCGTCATCTTGAGCTGAGAGAACAAGCTAAAGATATAGAGGCACAGACCTGAGAACTCGCGTATCTCTCATCTCCTGTCTCTTCTTGCTCGACGACTATGATATCAAGGCATCCGCGTACGCTGTAAATTGTTTGTAGGCCCAAGTCTCTAGTGTCTTTCTGACTTGAGAGCAGAGCGCATCTGAATGCCATGGTGGTCGTCGTGCTCGAGGTTAGAATTAGTCTTTTGCTTGTTTAAATAGTGGGTGTTGTTGACGCGTCTAGTCACGGCAGGAGCGACGGTCGAAGTAGTGAAGTGCATACAGCAAGATATGTCGTTGAATGAGGAAAGAGAGACCAGAGCAATATTCAGGAACCTCCGAGCCACGCTTCTCAATGCAGGTAAATTAAACTCTCAACATATGCTTATATACAAGATCTAACTTTCCCTATACTCTATGAAGTCAAGTACTCTTGACAAAATCCCACAAATGCAATCCATTGGCCACAATCCACCTCCCTACCATCTCACCAACATTTCCCTTCACATCTCCACCAGTGAACCATTTAAACCACACCACGGCCAGAATTATCCTGACCAAGAGATCCAAACCCCCGATCAACCCTTCAAACCCAAGGAGATAGGTATCAGCGATGAAGATCTTCATCACTGTGCTTCTATACACATCTCGCAGTTGAATGGAAGACGAAGGCGAGAATTGTGTTGGCTCTTGCTTGCATAGTTGTGTAGCGACCATCTTCGCATACTTCGCATCTTCTGCAAAATCCCACAAAACGAACTTGTCGAGAGGGGATAGTGGAAGGCGACGTATATCGCTCACACTTGCCAAATCATGCAGTTCAGTGTGAGTATTTGGGTACGCAGATGCAGGAGGTGGAGAGCGAAGACGCTGGAGTAGGCGCCAGCGATATTGATCGAGTTTGTTGAGTTTAGATATCGTTGGGTCGGAGAAAGAAGCAGAGGAGCCAAGAAGGATAGGAAGGTGCTTAGCGTTTTCGATGACCAGTGTTTGGTTTTGGGTCGATACGTGTAGGCTTTCGCGGTCAAAGGCTTCGGTAGCGTGTGCGTAATGAGCGAATCTCGTGTAGAAAGCTGGTGTCAGGACTCTTAGTGTCAATTCCTTTGGCTTTTGACCTTGTGTGATATCCTTGGAGGTCAAGATGATGGAAGTTCCTAATCCACCTGCTGGTGTGTAGGTAACTTGTAGAGGCGAAGAGGCGGTATCAACTAGGTAGTTGAGATAGGCAAGAAAGAAAGCTTCCATGATGGCTTCAGAAGAGGTGTGTGTGCGACCGATACTCGAAGCCAGAACTTCAGGTCGAAACCAGACGTGAAGTTTGCGTTTAAAGTATAGTTTATATGCTTGTGCGATGATTCGAGGGAATGTCAAAAAGCCGACCCAGAACCAAGATGCTAGCAAATTTATAACTTGAGACGTGCTCATTGTTGTGGGATCCATGTGATCACCATCAGAGTACACACGAGCAACAAGTTTGGCATGCGCTTTTGAAGAGTTTAGAACCACGATATTGTCCAGGACTTTGGAGCCGGATCTCAAAGCAGCAACTGGATCAGCAGCTGTGAGAGAATAAGTGCCTTTGCGTGAATTGAATGGCGAGACGTGGAAGTCTTTCTCCCAGGCATTTGTAAACTTTGTCGCTTTGGCGGGTGCTTCGAAGCCATCTGGAACAGATTCATCGGTAGCCTTCTCCTCGGCTTTGAGGAGATATAAACGACGTTCTCCAAAAGTATTGTTGACTTCCAGTACCATCATAGTGAGGTGTTTGGAAGTGTCGTAGATATACCAGAATGATACTGGATTGAATGAGTAGCCCAAGAATTTTGGCGCTGTCACCAGGTAAGCGAAAGACCAGGCTTCGTCTGGAACACCCTGTGGTTGGTTAGCTGTTGCAACTCTGTGACTCTATCATCGTCTCAACATACCTCTCCACGGAGGTAGCATCTCAAACGCGCTTCAAGCCCACGCTCTTCTCCGCCTCGATACAAATAGTCCCTAGCATTGACGTTGAACCATCCTTTCCGTCTCTGACCCAAAGGCAACAGTTCCAGGTTGGTAGACAACATAGATCCGGCACATCCCTTGAAGTTGGCAGGAACTCCTACAGAGAAGTATGAGTATGCAAATGAATGCTTCTGGGGAAACATCCGTGAATGAGTAGTGCGCCCAGGAAGCAGTAGAGGCGGTAAAAGTTGCTCAGCAGTGGATTCAACTTCTTGTTCCGGGGTCGCTTGATATGGTTGTGCTTCTCCTCTCCAGACGATCAGACCAGCAAAGATCATCAGCAGTATGAGGAAGGTGAAGACTTGTAGCTCCATAGGTCGTGTTTCCAGAATCCACTGTGGAGGCTGCAGATCATTTATTCCATGATAATATATCCCAACCGCCAGAACGATCGCAGCATCTGTGAAGACAGTCGTCGAGTATTGACTTCTCAATAGCCATAGTGGTTGTGTAAGCGCATCAAAGAGTGGTCGGCCACAGGATATCAGACGGGCATGGCCGATGGATAACAAAACAACAAACGCAGCATATACATTCCGGCGGGACATGTCATTGCCGCTGTTTCCCTGTGCTCCCATTCCGCTACGGTTAGCAAAGTCCTGATGGTGGCATCGTTGATAAATCGGGTGGTTGGCGATCGTGAAGCCTGAACGCGCAGAGCCGCATCGGAAGCAACGGCAATGTCAATGACGTTTCGCGACACGAAATTTATATTGTGCAAACCAGACATCAACTCCTCCATTTCAATCATCTATGTCATGGTTACCAACATGTCTAGCAGAGTGGTCGCAATGTTGTAAATTCGAACAATGGCATACAGTCTAAGGTCAACCTCTTCATCAAAAAACGTCCACAATATCGGCAACTTCGTTCAGTGGCCATTCGTTATCCTTCTTCACGTTTCGGAGCCTCTCCTTCTTGTTCCACGGAATCTTCCCATTGGCATTTCCTGTATAGGTATCCATGCCACCAGAACTTATTGGTATCCGCTGTTGGATTCTCGTTAACAAAGCTCGTGGCTCTGGTCTGTCGTTTGGATTGAATCTCATGCATTGACGTGCGAGATCTAGCAATTCCGCACTGTAGTTGCAGTTGGCATGTTGGAACTTGCCGTGCTGGAGTTCTCGACGATTAGGATCGTAGAAATGAAGTTCATCATCTGTATGGATTATGGATTGTCCATGCCGCCACTCGCACTCGCTGAAAGCAGAGATGTTAGTGTCTTTCATTTTGACAGGATACCAACACAATAGGAGACAACTTACGGAAGATAAAACTCCATACGCATCATACAGGTGATGAGCATACCAATCTGCCATATGTTGGTCTTGCGCGATATCTGCATGTTGTCGACTTCGTATTCTAAAGGTCCCACCTGGGCGAGTTCCTGGTAAGCTGTTAGCTAATGAAATGGAACTGAAGCTTTTTGTTTTTGGTAATACCGGAGGGTAGAATGCTATTTGCATTGCTTCAGAAGGAGCAAATCGGTTTTGCACCATGAAGTCGATTACTCTCGAAGAGCCAAAGTCAGACAACTGGAATGTATGTTAGCACGATGAACTGCATTGACACTGACATATCGCTATCTTACCTTAGGAGTTGGCCATATTGCGAACCTGTTGGGATCATGGTCGCCAAGGAAAACTGGATGGTAAGGTTAGTTCGAGTTCTGACTTCCAAAGGCGCACGTAATTAACTTACCATTGGTGAGACACAAGTCTCCGTGCAAGACATTCGCTCTTTCCATGGCTACAGCACACTTTGCCATCGCCTCGAACATCATCCACACGAAGCCTTCATGGAACGGTACGTTCTCAGTCCTGTTCGTTCTAGCAACCAGTCGACCATCGGGTGCCCTTACTTTTTGTACACGCATATGTCCTCCAGGACTCCTGACTCTTGGTACGGGCACTTCCTTCACGTCCTGTTGAGCTTTGATCTGATCGTGCAAGTCGCCATGCGGACAGTATTCAAAATACAACTTGTAATTCCCTCTTTGGTGGGTGACAGGTTTTCCCGACAGCCGAGTCATTGGCACTCCCACAGGATTCGGATGGGTATCGATCGTCCCGTTTGCGTTATACTGAAGAGGACTTTGCAAGCCTCCATAGCCAAGGCATCTAGTGATGAACCTCCCGTCTCCAGGGTGTCCAGCTTCCAGTTCCTTGTATATCTTGTTACAGATCCATGCTTCTCTGGGTTCGCGGCCAATGATGTTGTCTCGCCACATACTGGGGTTCACCCAAGCCGCAGTGCCAGGATAGATGTTCTTGACAATGACACGGTCGATGATACGCTCATTCTCATCGAGGCAACACCAAAGGTGTACCATACCTTGTCCTCCTGCTCCCAGTGCCATTTCATGTCCTGCCTCGTCACGCGAGGCTTGTATGACCATCCATCGGCCTTGTCGTAGTGCTGGTGCTCCTCTGGTCACATTCGGTCTTCTGAAGTCCCAATCTATAAACCTTTGAGTCAACCGTCTTTTTAAATTTTGTCCAAATTGTGCGAAACTCCCGGGATGATTGGCCGGATTTACCGGTAGAGCCATGGTGTAGAATTCTGAATTGTGAAGATATGGTCAGAGGGACAGTCAAGCCTGTATGTAAGCGGTTCGCAAGTCGGGTCTCTCGTATCCATTGCCATCTTGTGTGCCGCATGCGGATGTTGATTTTCAAAATCCAGCTCTTGCACAAAGAAACAAAAAGCACAAAGGAAACTGGAGGTTCTTTTGTCATGCGAGAAGGTGACTGGACAGATTGTAAGGGCAACTTCAGGTGACCAAACTTCATCTTCAATAGGGAAGGAAGCAGACCATGCCATTCAAAGCCCTCCTCTGTTTGTAAACTACCTGCCTGTGCGGGTCAGAGAAAAGCTCCACGTACTGTGGTTATTCGAATGATGAACATCCAAGTTCCTGCAAAGTAGGTTAAGATAGTGTAAAATCTAAGAATTCCATACGAGGAGTCATGATTACTACCTGATAATCGGTTTCGGATGCCAACTACACCCTATCCATACGAATCTCAACTTCCGTCCCAACCGCCCAAAAATCTTTCAAATTTCCAACCAGTTTCTCTCTCTTATTCCACGGGATCCTACTAGTTGTCCCATACGTATCGAACCCATCAAGATGACGTCTCATCCGCCGCCTAACGTTCCGCAACAGCCTCGTGGCACTTGGTCTCCTTGCTCTATGGTAATACAAACACGCTCGAACAGTGTTTAATAGATCGTAGCTGTAATTGGCTTGGTTATGCGAGAACTTTCGAACTTCTCGCTGAGCTTTGACCCAGAAAAGGAGTTGTCTGTGTATCGGTAAGGGTGGGTGGTTACTCCTATGCACGGTTTCCCTGTGGTCAAAATTCTGATCAGTACAAGGTCTCGTGGAAAGCGCTGTCCAGGAGGAGGGAGAACTTACAGCAGTTCTGGTTCCAGGCGCATCAGACAACAGATGATTAAACCGATGCCCCATATGTTTGTCCTTTTGGTGACACGCAACCCGTCGACTGCCCACTGCTGATTGACACGATCCATGGTAAGCTCCTACAACTATCGTTAGATCATGTATATTGATTGAGGTGAGTATCTAGTAGTGTTACCGGTGGTGTGAAGTATGGGTGCATTGCTTCGTCACGCCCCGTTATGCGTCGTCTTGTAGCCCCGTTGATGGTATGCGCTGACCCAAAATCGGACAACTAGATTACCGTTTAGTCACTTGAGTCAAGTTGCACCATTTTTCTATTGAGCTTACCTTAGGAGTTGGCCAGATCTTGAACCGCTGGAGGTCATTGTTCGATAGCAAGACTATTTCGTGAATCAGTACTCGATATGTCTGAAGGAACATATGGCTAGACTTACTGTTGCTAGTTGTGATTTCCGCGTGTACAATTTTGTCTTGACTCATCGCTACAGCGCATTCTGCAAGCGCTTCGAACATCATCCAGATAAATCCTTCGTGGAAAAGTTGTCCGGCGTTCCGTTGTCGTATGATCGCACTCCTCAAGTCGCCGAAAGGACAGTACTCGAAGTAGAGCTTGTAGGCCGCAATAGCTGTGGGTACCATCGCTCCGGTCGCTGGGTCTTCGACTAAGCCAGGACCTCGCATGCCTCCGTAGCCAAGGCATTCTGTAACAAACTTGCCATGGCCCGCGGCTAATGCCTCCAGATTTGCGTGAATCTGGTTACCCAACATGCACTCCCGGGGTTTACCCCCAAGCACTCCGTTACGCCACATGCCTTTCTTTTCCCAGGTATAGACTCCAGGGTGTACTTGTTTTACAATAACTCGATCCAGAATACGATTGTTACCGTCGATGCAGCACCAGAGATGCACTACTCCCGTACCGCCCTCACCGAGTGGTTGCTCTCCTTGGGCATAAACAGGTTGCATTGGTAGCCATTGGCCTACTTGTAGTCTTCGTGCTTGTCCACGTCGATGAGGACGACGGAAGGTCCATCTTATAAAACGATCGATTAGAGTGTCTTTCGCACCATCACTAAGTCCACCATAGACGCTCTTGTCCAGAGCTGGATCCAGTGCTGCGGGATGGCGAGGACGAACCATGTTGGAGGAGCCAGTATTGATAGTCCAAGAGGTAGTACGAAAGTGTATGTTCTAAGAATTCGCAGGATCCCATCGCTTCATACTGAGCCTCATCATTCTGTCAGGGTTGATTGTTAGAATCCGCAAACGGATCCGCACAAAGGCGGTTCCAGAGTGCACAATAACCTGTGATTTCTTTGTCATACTGAGATGAACTGGCCATGGCAGACGGAAGCGTCGCACCTTGAGCTCGACACGATGACATGTCATGATAGTGAAAACTCCAGGTTGTTTACGAGTACAGCATAATGGATTCGAGAATGTGAGTTGCATTGTATAGAGGTAGGTGCGATTGGAATGCAATAAGGTTATTTCGCCAAGAAACCCTGGAATGCTTTTTGGTCAATCACAACGTTGCCAACAGCTCTCAGCTTTTTTCTTCCTTCCTTCTGCCTCTCGAGCAGCTTCCTTCTTCTACTGGTATCAGCTGCGTGAAGCTTTGCCAGAACATCTTTTCGGAAAGGCTTGATGGTTTCACGAGCCACAATCCTTCTGCCAGCGACGGCTTGAATGACAATTTCAAACATTTGTCGATCGACATGCTCTTTGAATTTGGTCACCCATTGCTTGCCGATGCGATCGGCCTGGCTGTGATGACAAACACGAGCAACTGCATCAACAGGGATTTTGTTGACGTGTAGTTGCAATTTGATAATGCTGGACTTGCGCCAGCCAGCATCCTCATAGTCCAGAGATGCATAACCTTTGGTCAAGCCCTTGAGCTTGCCAAAGAAGTCATCTACGAGCTGGGCTAGCGGAAGTTCATACTTCATGATTACTTGTGTTGATGTGAAGAACGTGATCTCGTTTTGTACGCCTCGATTGCCTTCGCACAGCTCGATGACCTTGCCGAGATATTCTTCAGGCAATGTGATAGTAGCCAGGACAAACGGCTCCTGCAGTTCGGCGACTTTTTGATGCAGTACGTCGGTTTCGGGGAAATCGTTTGGATTCGAAACGATTGTCTCCTTACCTTTGGGATCGATGATCTTAAAGGGTACGGATGGAGGAGTGATGATAATACTCGCTCCATGCTCTTGACGGAGACGATCCTCAAAGACAGAGCAATGCAAGGTGCCCAAGAAGCCGAGACGCCAGCCCGCACCGAGAGCTTCCGAAGACTCTTTTTGAACGTAGACACTACGATCGTTGAGTACGATCTGGTTGATACTGTCCTCCAGATGTTCGTAGTTGCTTTGGTCGACAGGGAAAGCGGCGACGAAAACCATGGGCTTAGGTTCCTCAAAGCCAGGCAGCATCTCGACGAGCTTCTCAGAACCAACAGTGGTGTAGGTGTCGCCGACTTTTGCGTCTTGTGAACGCTTCATTCCAGGGTTGAAGTAGATGTAGCCGACCTGACCTGCGCGCAACTTGGTCATGGGGGTTTGTAGAGGGTACATGATGCCGACCTCGCCAACATAGTATTTGATACCAGTAGCGAATGAAGTGACATGATCGCCAGGCTTGATTTGGCCCTGGAAGATGCGAACCAGTAAGATGACGCCCTTATAGTTGTCGTACCACGAGTCAACTAGAAGAAGACGTAGCGGCTTGTTTTCATCACCCACAGGAGCGGGGATGTTCTCGACAACGCTGGGCAGCAAAGCCTCAACGTTGATACCAGACTTGGCTGAGACTAGGACTGCCTTATTCGGATCCAATTCGAAGGTGTCCTTGATCTGTTCGAGTGCGCGGGGTGCGTCGGCTGTGGGTAGATCAATCTTGTTGATGACGGGAACGAGGGTGAGGCCTTGTGAGAAGGCAAGGTAGAAATTGGCAACGGTCTGTGCCTGGACACCTTGACTTGCGTCGACTACTAGTAGAGCTGTATGATCAGAGTCAGCGCATGATTTTTATCAACATGGTGGGTCGTGGGCAGCGCACCTCCGCCGCAACTGGCATAACTTCGTGAGACCTCTGCTCTGAAGTCGACGTGACCAGGCGTGTCGACCAGGTGTAGCATGTAGTCCAGACCCTCATGGTTGTAGAGCATGGTGCATGTCTGTGCCTTGACAGTGATGCCTCTTTCTCGCTCTACATCGAGCCTGTCCAAGCTCTGAGCATTTCCACCTTTTTCAATGACACCAGTGATTTCCAGCAGGCGGTCACTCAAGGTGCTCTTTCCATGGTCGACGTGGGCGACAATGCAGAAGTTGCGAAAGCGCTCTATGGGAATGGCGGCGATGCGCCTCTCGAGCTCGGATTGCACCTTAGCGACCTGCGCCAGTCTCGAGGGTGCTGCATGGAAGAGGCGGGCATGATGGCTGAGGGTGGGCGCGCTGGCTGAGAGGTTGCACGCTCCGAAGCGTCTAGGAAGGGCGCGAAAGAAACATGCTTGCATCTGGTCCTGCGGTCTGCCTGCCCGGGGGAAGTCGAACAGTCGTGTCTTGAGAATTAATTGTTAATTGTTGCTTGCGCTGGATTGAACTTCGTTGTTGCTCGGCCCGAAGCCGCCGACCTCTCCCTTGCTGTCACCATCAATCCCGCGACTCGTCAAGCATATCGCTTTATCAGTCCATTACAACTCTTTTTGGCGCACCAATTCTCTTTGTCTGTCAATTGCTCGAGCACTGTGTTCTTCGACTCTTTTCTTTGGGTCGCCTCTGGACATTGACCAGTTTTAATCACTGCACTAATCTTTTCTCTTGTGCTGCCTGCGTCCCCCTCCAACTACTACCAGTTCAAAACAAATTACAAAGCAATCATGCCGCCTGCAAAGAAGGAGTCCAAGGAGAAGAACACACACAAGCTTGCCTTGAAGGGTGCGTTATAAACGACCTGCATCAGCCGTAACAGAAATTGACCATATCAAGGCTCCTCAAAGACTGTCACAGAATTTGTACCACTCCCAACTCGACCGACTAATCTCTACAAACTAACTTAAATGTAGTTTGAGTATTGTATCAACACCATCTTGTGAGCTTCCGATAGAAATTGATTCCAGAACTATCTACTAACTATAGCAGGTTCCAACGTGGTGTGTATCCACCAGAGGACTTTACAGCGTACGCACCCATCTGCTATAATCATAGTCTCCTTCTTCTCACAAATTATACAGAGTCAAGAAATATGGTCTCAACATGCTGGGTAAGATGAAAACAGTCCTTCTCGACGAACTTACCAAGCTAAAGTTGATCACAGTCTCCCAGGATGACCAAGTCAAAGCATACATCAAGAAGATCATGTCACAACTGAATAAATGGATGCTCAAGTCGAAAATCTCGAAACTCATCATTGTCATTACCAGCAAAGAGACTGGCGAACCTGTAGAAAGGTGGCAGTTTGACGTGTGTAACACCCTGGCTTCAGTATTCACCATCAGCAGCTGAACATGATCAGGTCCAAATATTCGGCAAAGACTCCAAGAAAAAGAGCTCAAGCAAAGAGGTTGATGAGAATGCTGCAAGGTACGAAATACTATCAACCCATATTCACAGAGTTGCTGACCATTGTGTTAAGTGCAACCGAGCAAGCATCCGAGAAATCTGACCAAGACGTGCAACAAGAGATACAGTCCATCTTCCGTCAGATTACCGCTTCCGTCACATTCCTACCTATGCTCGATGGCAACTGCACCTTCAACGTACTGGTCTACGCCGATCAGGATTCAGAAGTGCCTCTGGAGTGGGGCGACAGTGATGCAAAAGACATCCAAGATGCCGAAAAGGTCCAGCTGCGCAGCTTCTCCACCAACAATCACAAGGTCGATACACTTGTGAGCTACAGGTAAGTTGTCATCACCGATGTTATCACATGTCTTACTTTGTAGTGTCTATGTCTGACGTGTTTGCAACAGATTGGCCGAGTGAGCGTTGAGAAGAGGAGACTTTTGACATGCATTTAAACCAAGGTTCGAGCGGCTACGAGCGTTGAGCTGTAGAGAGACAGCAAAAAATTGCCGGTTCCTCTACTACAAGAGATAGAGCCAGACGGTTGAGATCTTTGAGACAGCCCGAAAGCAAACTCGGTGGATGTATGTAAAAGGGCCGTTGAGGAGATCTTGCACTACTTCCCTTCCGACAACTGGTATACCAGTTATGCTGCTCGAATTTCTTTTCCATAAGAACAGCGAACAATTCCATGACAATTATAACATTACCCCTGAAGATAGACTCACTGTCAGACCCTTTGTGACTGCACGCGAACGCCTTGGCCACGCCATGGTGCCATGTTCAAACCACAATCTCCTTCAGCCATGCCATCAGCTCCTTCAGCTCTCGACAGCCAGACAGCCACTTTTCAGCCCATACAGCTGCAGAGCGCACGGGAAGGCCGCAAAGCGTAAATAACTTTTACCTTTCAACAAGCACGGGATTGACGGGAGCGGAAGACAGCGAAAGTGAAGGAAGGAAAAAAGGCTGAACCCTCAACCTGGGCTCTTCCTTCTATCCAACGGAAATCTCATTGGGTGCCATGACTCTTGTCAACGCAAAATGCGGCTGAACGCAAAACGATATTAACAAGATTTGGCCAACCTTCAGCTACTCTTTTTGAGTCTGTATGCTTTTCTCAGCTTGATCCTACTTTTTTTCTGCTTCCATCACGAAAAAAGCACGAGCATCCATGCACGCGAAGGGGGACCGTGTGCATTAATAGCTAGAGTGGAGTCTCTTTCCGTTCTGCATCATGCAATTTTTACCCTTTCCATGCTACCGAGTTGCATCTTTTCTATTATCGCTACGTACTTAATAGACACCTTGCCCAACCGCTATCTACCTCTTCTATCCACCTTAGACTTACCGTATCCGGCAAGTGGAGCTCCTTAGCTAGATAGCTATTATCTAGATACTAGATAGCCTTTAACACCTTTAATAATTACCGTATACAGCAGGTAATGGTCTTTATACGTATTAGCGTAGTAATAGCGGCGTAGATCGACTTAGCAAGGCCGGTAGAGGCCTTAGAGGCTCGAGGTAGTAGTAGGCCTATATACTAGTTAGATATCTTCAAAACTATAGATCTTACTAACTTACTAAATAATAGTAACACCTCGCTATTACTATAGCATAGTTAACGTCTAATATTTAATTAACTAAGCGTATTAAGACCTCTAAGCGCACCGATTACGCCTACTAAGCCTACGCTAGCTCTATCCGCTAGTATAGG
>SWBL01000434.1:0-35744 GCA_024195585.1 Aureobasidium sp. EXF-3400
TGGTGGACATGCCGGCCTTGTAGCCCATGGCAGCAGTCAAGTGGACGGGCTTCTTGGAGTCATCCTTGGGGAACGACTTGGCCTTACCACGGTGGTGGACGGTTCTCTTGCGAGGAAGGAAGGCCACTGTGCGCGCGCGTTAGCAATTGGCCCTGGCGAGTTGGCGATGATGGCTGTAGGCGCTGGTACTGACAAGAGCCGTGACGGGGAGCCTCGAACTTTCTGTGCGACATCTTGACTGCTGTGGTTAGTTGACAACGAGGATGACCTGGAAAAACGAGAGAGCTGGAGGCCGATGAAATTTGCAAAAGCCCAGAGTGCAAGTCTTGGCACGGTGGTCCTCGCTTAGCCCCTGCGCACGCAGGTCATGTGATTTGGCCGTCTACTTGCACTGGCCTCTGCTTCACTTATTCAACATCCACTACTTGTTCACCACTGCTTTGTGAATGAGTGGCAAATAACAAATGATTACGTTTTTCTTCAATTCTGCACCTCATGTGGACCCATTGGACCCGGGTTTTTCTGATGTTTGCCAGGCAAGAGCAACGCCAAGGCGAACGCTTCAGAGCAGAAAAGTCGTCTTGAACACGCGACTCTGTCAAAACACTTTTCTCGTTACAAGATAACGTACGTCTGCTTGAGGAAGATTTGTAAAAAGGCATACTACTTCTGAAGCTTGTGGGAGAGCCCGTAGGTAAATATGAAGCACTTGCTTGTAGGTCGAGTAATTACGAAAGCAGTCAATGCCGCCGTTCGAGTAAAGGTCAAAGTGGTTGTTCAGTTGCCCCTTGCGGCGTAATCAAGCCCAATTACTTACCTACTTCATGGGACCATGCCGCAACTGATGCCTGAGCTTGCTCCCTGACTGCCTACGGATGCATCGATAGTTTCCTACACCCCTCTTCCGTTCTTTTTGCCCACGTCCTGTTATCTCGGTTCTCTCTGGATACACTTCTGCATTGGATTCAAACAGTGCACTTTAACAGCTAATCAATCGCCCTGGAGCGTTACCAGCGATAGTCCCGAGAGTGAGGATACGATTCGGCTGTGTCCTTCACGCACCATATGTCCGAAAGATGTAGCAAAATCTAGCGAAACTATCGTCTTGTCGACTCTACTGAGAAAGCACAGGGTGAGCAGAGCAACATCCTTTGAAGTGATTCTCAACACTTCCCGTCACACAATACTAGCAACCCTGGTGGGAAGAAAGTACCACCAGCGACGGGTGACAGCTGTTGTGGGTACAGGATGCAGCCTCATGTGCTAAAGTTTGTAGCTTTGATCGTGCTCCGACTATATCAAAGAGCACAGGGTACAGTCAAAAAGGAACAATCATGTTTCAGCTAGAGGCATGGCCAAGGAGAGCCGGTAATAAGTTGCCTCTCAGTGGAGACTGTTCCCTTTCTGATGGTATTGTGCATTTGTACAGCTATACACGTTACATACGTTAGCACGGGGAGGAGGGTAGTATTGGCCAAAGATGGAGGATCTGCGGTCGATGCTTGAAACAGTGCGACCTCGAGCAGATGAGATGGTCCGTGCAATAAAGCCAATTCAAGCAACCCCAAAATAGCCTTTGGATCGGCTACCCTGAATGTGTTCTTCGGCGGCTGATATAGGAGTCATCGATTGCAAAGGAGCTTTCAATTCTCCTGCCGCACGTCAAGCCAGAACACGCAGACACGAGTCGTATCGCCCCTACTTCTACAGAAACCAAATGCACCGAAACAAGAAGATAGAAGCAGGACAGCCGAAGACAGACAAGCCTCAGAAACGCGCGTTGTAGGTGGATAGATATCCGAAACGACGGCCAGCGGCCTCAAACCTTCTGGTTGTCGCACCTTGCCCAGGGTACTGCTCCAAGGTTACATGTCACAACAGTCGCTCGTGTGCTAGTCTCCTCTGGATACGCGAAATCGTCCCGGCCACAAACTGTCCTCGTGCTCGAAACCACCACTCACCGCTAAGCTCACACGATACCTGTTTGGCCTGCTGTAAATTGTCTCTCAGCTCAAGAACAAGACGCATACATGAACAGAAGAAGCTAGTCTAGCACACATGTCGTGGCGACCGGTCAAGAACATCGTGCATGCTGTTTGCGTGCAGCGATTCGAAGCGAGTCACCCCAACGATATCGCCCTCGAGATCGGCGACGATGTCTATATCACCGAAGTAGGTGGCATCGCACACGAATGGTGTCGAGGCTGGCTACTGTCGCAACCGTCCATCATCACGGGTCTGGATTGTCAGGATGGCCAACCAATCATGCCACGGGCCTATGCTGGCATATTCCCACGCAATTGCATCGAGGTCCGCGAGGTCTTGACCGAAGACGATGAGGTTGGCGAAGAAGAGAAGGGACAATTGGATACTGCACAGGCCAATGGTGGTGCTCAGAATGGTCACGATCCTTTGGAGGTATCGGAAAACGCACCGCGTAGAGGAAAATCAAAGAGGAGGACACGCTTGTTTCCACACAAACCCAACAATACCCACTTGTTGCCCATGGACGTACAGCCACGACCGGTGGGTGCTCTCAAAGAAGAGGCTCCTCTGCCCGCTCTCCGCATCGGTGATGCGACTCCATTCTCTGGCGAAGAGCCCCTGGTCGATGAAATCTCGTCATGCCTGCGCGAGTGGCATTCTACCCATGTGCACCAATTGATCCTCAATCACGAGTACGACCTCTTGGAAAAGCTTTCCGATTTAGCTGGCAGACTGGACAATGCACGCAAACAATTGATACACGATCTTCTGACTGAGAAAGAGCTGGCAGCTCTGAGAGAGCGGACAGTCTGGGACTTGGTTGACGGAAACAAGCTGCTTCAAGGAGAAGTTATCGTACGAAGTCCTCAGGAGAAAGGTCGAATTCTTACTGCACAGGACAGCATCACGGAAATGCTGGAGTTACAGGCGCTTATGAGCATGCGCAATAGACCTCCTCCACCACCTACGCAAGAATCTTTGGTCTCACACTTGCTGGTTGATCTGAAACAAACTGGTGATATGAGTGGCGAGCCAGGTGTTTTGCATATGTATTTGTGTCGTCAAGCATCAGATGCTGTACCGCGTGCTGTGTCTGAGGTCTTTGCCGTTGAAGTGCCTTTCGATCGTCATTCCCTCGAAAGTCTTGCACCAAATCAATTGCCAAAAACTTTGTTCACAGACTTGACCAAGGCTGAAATAGGCAGTGCAACCGACCCGAGCTCTCACCTGTATTTGGTATGCCTGCTTCATCGAGAAGAAGCCCCTCGCAAACGAGTCATCGTACCTTCTCAGGCAGTACCGCCAGTAGACCGGCCAGAATCCCACAGCCGATCAGAAAGTACGGGAGCGCGTCGCAGCTTCCTTTGGGGCAGTCAACGCGGCCGCAAAACCCTTGAAAGAAGTACTTCTCGAGACCAAGCACGACCGCCGACTCGGGAATCATCACGATCGAAAATGAGAGGCAGGCCACAGACGCCTGTTGTAACGGACACACAAGGACGTCCCGCAACAGCAGAAAAGAAGTTGAGGCGTGTCATTGGATATGGCGCAGTTGAGATTGGCGAGCTCATCCGTCAACATGGCAACACCGTTCACAACATCTCGCTCTGGACTCCAGCTGAGGCTTTCGAGGAAGTGATCGAGGAGCCTGTTGTCGGTGCAGACGGCTGGGAAGACGTTATCAAGAATCTTGTTCGCAGCCCTATGGGCAGTTTCACAAAAGCGCCCTCAGTTGGCAAGTTTCAGCTGGACCTGCGTGCCTTCGCACACCCAAACGCTGACGTACTCATCAAAGACCACCCTGCTTTGCTGAGGGATGTTTATTGCACTCAGGCACTCAACCTATCTTCTGGTTCCGCACATCAACGCAGTGACGTTTACCTGACCATCAAGGAGCCTATTCTGCCATCTGGTGCTCGCTGCTTCCATCCGCAGGAAGGCAGTGTCGCCATACCTAACGAAGCGGACTTGAGAAACCTTCAGCTGACTCTTGAAGTGCGGACTGAGGCTGGAACACGTATCGAAAATTCGGTTTGGCCAACATCAAATCGTCCACCTCATACTGCTTATAGAACTTCGGCTATTGACCGTAGCGAGATCTGGAATCAGACTATCCGTCTGTCGGTCCCCAACGAAGACCTTCCTCATGCTCATGTCGTTCTTAGCATTGCAGAGGGAAATCAGTTCCCCTTCGCACTGGCCTGGATACCTCTATGGGATCACCAAGGTGCTGTATGTACTCATGGTCAACAAACACTGGCTCTGTGGGATTACAGCGAGTATACTGCAAGTACGGTCCATGGTAGGGGCGCCTACCAGATGCTGCCATCGCGTCTTGACCAGCTTCAGGTACAGGACAATACTCCAATGGCTGCACTGTCGGTAGATGTCACGCTCAGCAGCAGTACTACTCCTCAGGATCCGACCATCAGCTCCCTCCTCCAATGGGACGGGACGACAGTACAGGGTCTTATGCCTCTATTGGGTGGTTTCAAGCAGGCTCCTGACGCTGAGATCGTCAAGTTCTTCAAACCGGTGTTGACAGCGCTTGACAAGATATTCGATGTCTTCTACCGTGTGGCTGATGACACTGGAACAGGAGTCAGCCTTGGAGAAAATTTCACTGAGCGAGCGTTGTCGTGTCTAGTTCATATGCTTCATCTAACACGCGATCGTCGATTCAGTAGCACGAAAGATTTATTTGACGAATACGTCCAGGAGCGTCATCACTCGCACGATGCTTCCAAGGGCGTGTGCAGAGCTTTACGTGCCTTCATCAGCAGACCTTACGAGGTCGAAGATGCACGAGAGCTTCGCAGTACCCTGAAGGTCTCGGGTCAAGTCGTAAAATTCATTACGAATCGCGGCGAATCTGGATCGCCACGTAGCACTGCGTCGTTAAGTAATGCTGTATCTTCCGTACTGGTGGCATTGGTGAATTTGATGCGTAATCCAAGAGAGGATCTCTACGGAACTCAGACGATCCTTATGCAACATTTTTCTTCATGGCTTCCTGAGCTTTCTCATGTCATGGCTGCTGATGATATCCTAGATGTTATCGATGGCATGATGAATGCATCAGCCGGCAAGAAAGGCGGTCTGCGCATTCATAGACTGATCATGGTCAAGGAGCTATCTGGCCAACGGACTTTCTCCTCTCCTGATACTCTACCTAAGCTTCATGCCCTGACAATAAGATGGCTTGAAGACTACTGGCCAGATACATCTGACTTGACCGAACAAAAGATAGAAGGCGTCAGAATGTGTTGCTCGATCCTACGCACTCAGCAAGCTCAAATTTCAAACTCTGCGCAGTCCCTGCACTACATCTGGAGACTCATAGAGGCATATCATATCATTAATGAGTACCTGAAAAATGGCAGTGATGGGAGAGTGTCCTCCATGTCCATCAACAGGTCAAGAAAGTCTCTCTCGTATCTTTTTCCGGACCACTATCCCTTCCTCAGCATGTCTGTGGATACGTCAAATGTGCCCTCTGAGGTCTTGATGGAAATTGCCGCCGTGTTGGACTCTTTCTTCCAGAACGGACCACCACAAGGGCAGCTTTTCATGAGTGGAACTCCATCTGATTCAAAAACCATGCAGCAAGATTTCCTGGTCAAGGCTTTCAAAGTGCTCAAATCCGTTCACAATGGAGAAGCATTCCCCACTCAGTGGCTTAGTCTGCATGTCACTCATGCAAAGGTCACAATCCCTGCTCTCCAATGGTTGCTGGAGATGTTATCTACAAATTTTGTACCCCCTGAAGACGACAGCGGCGTCAACGATGTCATGGAGTTCAATCCCGATCTTTGGGAAATTTGGTTCCGGATATTGATCGACCTCGCCCTCGGCAAAATGGTGTCTATGGAAAGCTTTACCGAACAGACAAGACGAGCCATTTGGACGATTGGTGGTGACATCCGCGCAGACGCTGCCGAGTTGCTGCAGAAAGGCTGGGCCTGTTTAGGCTGGCAGGCCCCGCCAGAGTACATCCCAGTGCTCTATCCTATGGTCCGAGTTGGGGGATATCAAGTAGGCCTGTCGACCGAGATAATTCCATCTGTCGTCAGACTTTGTATGGGGCTTCACGATCAATTGCAATCTGTTGGTCTTGACATATTGCGATCTATCATCGTCAGTGAATGGCAATTGAACGAGAATCTGGCTGTGGTTCAGGCAGCCATCATTAATGCCTTTGACACCATGCATCGCGAAGATAGCGCAATGCAAAGCCCCTTCGCATCTGCCTTCCTGGAACGACTTGGCAAGCACTTTGGCGTCATTAAGGACACTGAGCTGAACGTGCTCTATGAAGCATTGATGAGTGTTATTGCAGAAGTGGGTCGATTGTTCAATGTACTGGCTGATTTGGGAGATGTGAGAGACCCAGCTTCGCGCATGGTTCAGCTACTACGTCTCATGGAGTTCTTGCGGTTAAGTGGTCAGGAGGAAGCGTACGTGTGCCGTATTCACGAGCTTGCCGAACTTCATGTCCAGGCTAGGAACTACTCCAGTGCAGCATGCACCTTGAGTCTCCACGTCGAGGTATTGAATGAGAGTCAGCCTTCTAGAGCCCTCACCGCAGCAAAGGTACCTGGGCTCGAGACACCTGCAGAGTTGGTGCAATCACGAAAAGACCGTCTTTATCGGGCAATAGCTACGTACTATGAGAAGGGTTACTCTTGGGAAAACGTTCTCAAGACCCTCAAACAGCTTGCTGCAGGACGTGAAGCTACTTGGGACGCTGCTGGTATTGCACAAGTTCGCTTCGACGAGGCACGCATCTACAACACTCTCGCTGCTGGACCGGTACCGCTTCCTCGTTTCTTTCACGTTGCTTTCAACAATCACGAACTCTTCCCAGAGTCTGTACGTGGTCAGCACTTCATTTTCGAAGGTCCAGCAAATTGTGATAGGAAAAGTTTCTCGATGTTGCTCCAAGCGCAGTACCCATACGTTTCAAATCTGGGACCAGACTACACGCATCCCACATCATCGTCGCACGACCCTGCTGTCAAAATCAGTCCTGTCACTGTATACAAAAACCAGTTGCACCCTATCAACCAGCAAGGCGGCGTCGCGCCAGGTTACAGAGAACACTGTCTGACCGCTCAACCCATAGCATTTGCAATGACGAGCCGCCATGATAATCCGTCTGTCAGCGTAGTCGATCAAGTTGTGGAGAAGACGGTATTTCACACCCAAACTGCGTTCCCTACCGTATTGTCCTACAGCTCTATCATACGAGAGGAGAGGGTAGTCTTGACACCGGTGCAAGCAGCCATTGATCGCACCCAGCGAAAGACGTTGAATGTAGCAGTCGCAACTCACTCTGCTGCCAGCAAAGGAGAGTCGCATGTAGAAACACTAATCGAAACTATCCAGTCAAGTGTGGACACAAGCACTAGTGGTAGTGTGGCCGAGTATCACAGATTGCTGGAATCGATTCAATCCCGACCGGGGACAGGCAGTACCGCCAACAACACCATGGCTGAAGTCCAAAGTGTCTACCACGACGCCTATGGCGAACCAAAAACTAAAGATTCACAACTTCGAGACATCCTGATGGTCTCACTCGAGGACCATGCGCGCAGCATCGAGCTCGCCATGTCTTCCCCTTTGATCCCTACACATATCAAAGAGATGCTACGAGCGAGTTTCGAAGACAGCTTTTTGTTGGAACTGCATGCGATATACCCTTCGAGGGATTGGCGGTTGAGATCTGCGGCGTGGCAGAATACGGAAGTGCCACAGGGGCCTGCGTCGATGAGGGAAAGAGCACCAAGTGATGTCTTGACTATCGACACACAGCACACCGAGCAGACGGTACACAAGCCCAGAGGTCGACGTGCTTCTATCAAAAAGAGGTTGAGCTTCTTGAGTCTGGGAAGCAAGGATAAGAGCGGTGATGGTGGAACCAGAAGCCATAGCAGGGCGAGTAGTCGGACGAGGTTCTAATGTCGGAGGGCGCGAACATATGGATGAGATTTTATTGTCCTTGGTCTTTCTTTTCATCTTCTGCTATTATCTAGATACCCTTTCTGCTATCTTGTATATACTTATTGCAACATTATCCAGGATTTGTTCATTGCAGATCA
Organism: Aureobasidium sp. EXF-3400; assembly: GCA_024195585.1. Classification (NCBI taxonomy): domain Eukaryota; kingdom Fungi; phylum Ascomycota; class Dothideomycetes; order Dothideales; family Saccotheciaceae; genus Aureobasidium; species Aureobasidium sp. EXF-3400. Next base: position 8,088 of record SWBL01000434.1, read on the forward strand.
GTTACACTGAGCTTCGTTCTCTCCGTATGCTAAAGACGTTACAGTGTAGCTATAGGAATACACAATGCTTCTATAAACAATGTGGCCTCTACAGAGAGAGTCCTTCGAAGGCCTCTCGGCGGCCAGATCCGCATTCAAGTCGCAACTGTGCATGTCGATAGCTTATAGAGAACCATATACCTCGGAATGGAAAGAGCTGATCGCAACTTCAGCACGTGGGCACCATGAGCGTGCACCTGCATGTGACGTGACCCTGGCGAACGAAGCTGACTTCGACAGCCGTCCGTACTTCCCAACCACATCAGCATACACTATCTGCCATCAAACAAACCTTACATGCGCAGCTTACGGTTTTTTTCAATACCTAATCTGCTAGCCCAACGAACAAACCGAAAATTTCACAAAATGCCAACACCTCAAACAGTAAAAACGCGTGTTCTGATAATCAGCGACACACATTCTGCACCTCTAGCATCCGCCTCATCTTCTCAACCTTTCCGCCATCCTCTTCCCTCAGCGGATGTCCTGATACATTGTGGTGACCTCACCATGATAGGTCTGCCATCTGAGTACCACAAAACTCTCGACATGCTTGCTTCCATCGATGCACCGGTTAAATTGATCATCGCGGGTAATCATGACAGAACATTGGACAAAACATGGATGAAAAACCATGAGGAGATGTTGCGAGGCAAGAAGTGGGAAGATGAGTATGAGGTAGCTCGGGAGATATGGTTTGGAGAGCAAGGCCGGGCAAGGAGAGAGGGCGTGAGAATGTTGGAGGAGGGGGTTCATGAGATCGAGCTGAACAATGGGGCGGTGTTGAAGGTAAGTGGATTTCCGTTGCTCTTACCCTTGTTGTCTTTTTGTACTCTGCATTGTAACAAGACCATGTCTCATCGCACCTCCCAAGCTCCTGCTGTGCTGAAGGCTGTCATAAAATCGCGATTAATAGCTTTCTCATCCCCAGGTACAAGGGCACTTCAAGCTATCGAAACATACAGTTGCGTTCTGGAAATGGACCTGGCAACAACGATGGCCTCCGTCCTCCATGGAAACAACATTCTTCGAGAAGATATTGTGCACTTCGAGAGCTACTATGACAGTCTTCAGCACACTGGGAGGAGGCCGCCACGCTTCATCATCATCCAAATCTATCAGAAACTAACAAGTCCGTCAGCTCTATACGTCTCCCTACCAGCCTGAATTCTACGACTGGGCTTTTCCGTACGAGAGATACGAGGACCGCTACAACCCTGCATCTGAAACCCTCTCTGACGCCACGAATATTGCTGTCAACCCAATACCATCCTTCTCAGACCAGCAACTAGACGTAATCTGTACGCATGGACCTTCATATATGCGTGGAGACATCACCGCACATGGAAACGTAGGATGCCCACATCTGCTCAAAGCGATGACTAGAGCAAAGCCACTAGTACACTGTTTCGGTCATATTCACGAGGGATGGGGTGCGGAGACTGTGACTTGGAATGATGTCTCGGTTACCGAGAAGGAGACCATTGAGCAATTTAAAGGACAGGGGTGGAGGAAACACGTCAAAGAAGTGGAGAGGGTTAAAGTGGCAGAGAAAGAAGTCAAGGAGCAGAGAGCGGTATTTCTGGATGGAACAGGAGTCAGGAAGGGAGAGCAGACGGTCATGATAAACGCGGCGATCATGGATGTTGGGTACAGCCCAGTCAACGCGCCTTTCGTGGTGGACCTGGACCTGCCGATCAAGAAATGATGCCTCCCCGTATGCTAAAGACTGTCATTGTAGCTATAGAAATGCACAGTCGTCTCATAAAAGCACGCAATCGCTATAGAGCAAAACTAAAGGCTACTTCCTTGGCCAAGCTCATATTCAGAACGAAACTGTATTTTGATAGCTTATAATATCGTTATATCTCAGGACGGGGGAGGTGTCAAGTAGTACTCATGGTTATGAACTACCCTCAGAAGAGATGGACCTGATGCGTAAAAAGTTGTGGGTTCTGGTAGCTCGAATGTCAGTCTCTATCACTGCTGGTTGGCGACTTGCTTCAGCTATGTCAAACACACGATAAGACTACACTTGGACGAGATCACAACCAGCATTGATGACAAGGGTTGGATATGGGTTGTCAAGACTAGATGGAGCATGGTTGGAGCAAGGCACAAGCATGATGTGAAAAAGAAAAATCTATACCAAAAGCACAATCATCTCATGAGAAACATATATGAGGGGGTATTCGAAAGGCTTTGAAATTTTTTTGAGAAACAAGAGAAGATTCTGGCATAAGCTAAACAACAGTACTTTTTGCTGTCTTTCTGCAAACGCCAAGGTCATGAACAACGACGCCCAACCAGGAGCCATGATGAGTAACCCCCCATAATCCATCGTTACCGGCGGGTCATGGTTTACTTGCGGATGGCGCGCTGGTAGAAGGCGAGCTCATCACCCTCGAGGATGTAGCCGTCAACGCGACCGCTCTGGCCGGGGCGCGAGGCGACAACGGCGAAGAGACGACCGGCCTCGAACTGCTTCTCAATGGCAGACTCGACCTTGCCGGAAGCCTTGGTGCGAGCCTCCTGCTTCTTCTCGACGGACTTGGACTTCTTGGTCTCCTCAGTCTCGGCACCCTTGGCCTGGCGACGGCGACCGAGAGCGGAGCCGTAGTGGGCCTCGTACCACTGACGGAAAGGAGCGGCATCGATCTGGACAACGGCGGACTTGGTCAAGGTGTTGGTACGGACGAGCTCGTTGTTGGAAGGGTGGTAGGCGACGGCAATGACACGGGTCTTGCGGGAGATACCCTCAGAGCCCCAGGAGAAGTTGCCCGAGTCGAGACGGAGGGCACGGAACTTGCGGTTGCCACCACGGGTGCGGACGAGATGGATACGCTTGGCACCGATACGGGTGTTGGCGGCCTGACGGCCCTTCTCGAAAGCTGTAAAGACGAAAAGTCAGAAAGACAGTTCGTCAAGCAATCGGGTTACGGTGTTGGACACCAGTTTGTTTACATACCGCGCTTCTTGTTGGCGGGAATGCTGAACACAATGTCAGCGAATGTTTCCCCAGAAGTCCAATGTGGCAGTAGATAATTACCGCTTGGCGCCAGAGGCGGCGCGCTTCCAGTTACCACTGCGAGAGATACCCATGTTGTCGGATTATGAAGGCTGCTATGCGAAAGCGTTGGTCAGTGTGATGTCCTCGTGTGTGAAGATGTGTGCGACGGCGGAGAAGACGCGAGGAGGTCGATACGGCGGCGGCTTGTTGCAAATTCGAATGGATCGAGGAGACTCGCAGCGACTCCAGAGCAGTGACAGGAAGTGTAGAATGGGCTGTGTCGGTCGTGTGTCGAAGATTGTGTGTATGCGTATGCTTTGTCCAATTTTTCTCCTTCACTGTCGACTGCGCGCCCATGGCATTCGAAATCCAGATTTGCAAAAAGTCGATCGCCGTATATGTCCAGTCGCGTCTTCTCGTGCCATCAATGAAGCGACTCACATTGACTGGCTTCACAAAGAGGGGGATTGTCGAGGGTTCGTTGTCGTCGTCGATTCACAAAAGCGTTTGACAAGTCGCACGCAGATTTCGTGCAAAATCGCTTGTCGCTTAATCTTCGGCTTTCTTGTTGGCCGATTGTGGGGAAGCCATTCCTCCCCTGTCAGCCAACCCCGACTGACAAGCAGCTTTCAGAAACGAACACCAGTCAATCCCTGTCCGAGGCACTTCATTGTTGTCGCTCTGACTTACCCATGTGCCAAAGACAGTCACAGTATAGCTATAGAAACGCACAATACTTTCGTACAGAATGCGGTGTCCACAGAGAGGACCCCGTTGAAGGCTATCTCAATGGCTAGCCCTGTGCTTGATGCTATGTCCATAGGTTGCCAGATATCGAACACTATTAAGGCCAATGCATCTTCAGCCATTCTCTGCCCTTAATGACCCAATCTGTATCCAAGGTAACGCTATCGTTGTCAAACCCATGCTCTGCTCCTGGAACAACTGTCTCTTTCACGTCTCCTTGAGCCTCCCGCACAAACTTCAGCGTACCATCTATTGGTATAAGGGTATCCTTGTCTCCATGAAACATCCAAATTGGCGTCAAGGACCCACCCCGCTGCTGGAGAGACCTCAAATTCTCCAGCGGGAAGAGACGAGAGTCGCTACCGAGAATCTCAGTGTACCGTCCTTCCAGCAATGAAGCAACGAACAAATCCGGCTCTCCTTCCTTGGGGATTCGTTCGGTAATCGGCTCTGCAGATCTTGCAGCTTCAAGCTGCTGGTCTAGCCATCCCTCTGGATATGAAGGCGGTGGTTGGCCCCAGATGACTTTTCTGCCAGGCTTACTGTACCATGCGTCTTTGAGGTCAATCATTGGGTAGTGTGCGATGACTGCTTTGATGCCCTTGGTTTCTCCGAGGAGGATAGATTGAACGGCCATGTATCCACCTGCTGACTCTCCAGTAATGAGAATATTGGAGCGATCTGGTGTTGGAGTTTGTTCAGGAAACGAGGTTGTCACAAAGGAGTCAAGATGGCCATGAAGCCATGAGTAGAAACTGCGAAGATCGGATAGGATATCAAGTACAGATGATTCGGGTAGCAGACGGTAGTCAGGAGCCACAATGATGGCACGATGATGGGCTGCTAATTCGATGATCCTAGAAGGTCAAAGACATATCAGCAAGTTGTCTCCACAATACGATTATACAACCTCCCCGTGTGCTAAAGTATGTAACGCATATAGCTGTAAAAATACACAATACTAATGAGAAATAGAATCGCGTCCACTGAGAAGCGATAAATTATAGACTCTCTGTGGACATGCCTATGGTTCCCAAAAAGACTGTGCCTTTTTATAGCGTATAATGTGCTCTCTGCGTAGTCGGAGTACGATGGATTCAACTAGGAGTTACAGACTTTGGCACGCGGGGAGGAAAGATGAGAAGCTCGATAGTGATCCGTTGGCTTTATCAATGATAGTTGTGATTAAGGTCGAGTATTCTCTCTCGTTTGGGAAAAATTGACCAATTCTCTGGTAGAAGACGTACCATTTAGGAAACCAAGGCTCATAAATCCTGCCTCCATTGATCAATGCTCCGCCGTGCCATCTTATAAGTATAGGCAATGTCTGCCTCTTCTCGACGCCTTTGGGTACAAACACACTGACCCCTATGGAGAGACCATCGGAAGTGTATGTTGTGTCTTTGCGGTCGAAGGCGTGGAATTTGGTGTCATTCATGTTTACAGGTGTCGCAGTTGATGTTGAACGGGGTCGACAATAACTTGAAAAACACAATTGGAATAGAGTCAGTTGGGTATGTTGTTGAAAGCGTATTTAGGCTATATAAGGTTAGTCGTAGGTGGGGTGCTCGGTACAATCTTATACCGGCTGTTCAAGAAGTTGGTTGCACAAGCAAGAAACACAGATACAGCAGGTGAATACGATAGATTATATCATTCGTCGTTCTAGCTAGAACTGCCAAGGGCTGGGTACCAATACAAAGGACATGTATAGACATCAATCATCAAAAGGCATCAAGATCGGTTTTTTACTCGCAGTAAGCGGTGTGCAAGAAAAGACTATCCGCGGCATCAACGTCAAGCTCTGTGCCTTGAGCAATGAAGAAGACGTTGCCCTCGGAAGCGTCGTAAGACTTGCCATTGGCGGTAAGCTTGCCCTTGCCCTCTGTGACGAGCAAGATGCTGGGACCGTTGACAGCACCAAGAGTCTCCTTCTCTCCCTTGCTGAGTCTCGATACAAGCATGTTGAACTCGCTCATAGGGGGCCTGTAGACCTGGGTCTTTCCGTTCTTGCTACGGTTGTAAGACTCTCCGCGCAGCATGCAAGCCTCGGGGTCATGAGGCTTGAAGGTCAGGGTGGAGGTGAAGAGATCGGCAGAGTTGCGCTCGGCTCGGGGGCAGAAACCGGTGTTGAGGACGTTGTTGCTGCGGGCCATACACTCGATGATATCACCTGCGAGGTAGGCGTGGATACCATCGGCAGGGATGTAGATACCCTCGCCGGCCTGAAGAACGAGGTAGTTCATGGTAACGAGGGCCACCAGGATACCGTTGTCAGTCTTGTCGTATTGCTCGGCCAGGCGAGGAATGAGTTCAGGGATATATGTGTCCTGACCGAAAGCGGACTTGTCGAGCTTAGTCAGACTATCAACGACAGAACCGACAGTCTTCTCATCGGCCTTGAGCATAGTGTTTACGGTTTTCTTGAGGACCTGGTCATCGAACTTGCTGTGTTCTGGAACAAACTGCTTCAGGGGGTCGATCTTGAAGAGGGGCTCGATACGGTCAAGAGGCTTGAAGCCACAGAAAGCTTCGAATTTGGACAGGGCAAGAGCAATCTCGGGCTTGTGGTTGGGGTCTGTGAAGTTCTGGGGATCCTCCTTGTGCAGCTTGGCTGCAAGTTCCTTGTTGGGGTGCAGCTGAAGAGGAAGAGCTTTTGCAATGGACAAGACCTTAGGCAAGAAGGGGAGGTTGGAGTGGCCGAACTTGTCGATGACATTCTTTCCAATGAGTTGCTCTGCATTCTTGTCGATGACGTCCTGGAGGTCCTCCATTGTTGACTTTACATATGAGGGAAGAACAGGGTATGTACCCATCCACCTGCGAATCTTATTAGAGATGTGTTTCTTGTGAACTGCGCAGGCAAACATACATCTCAGCATATGACGTGCCGTCGTCAATCTTGAACTGCTTATCAGCCTTCTCGCCATCCCAACCAGGAGTCTTTTCGCAAAGACGTGCTGCGATGGATTCATGGCCCTGCTTTCCCCATGGGTATTGGTTGCAGGAGCAGCTGAGTTGGAGAACAGAATCGACAGGCATATTGAGTGTTGTGGATATTGTATGGTGTGAAGAAGATGTGTGAGTAGAAAGTGAAAGGAAGAGGCTCAAACAGAGGTTTTGAAGGTGTCAATCGAGTGGGATGTTTTATTATGGATCGCGCGGAGAGGTGACGGATCACTGCTACGTCACAAGCGCTCACATTCTCGGCGAACCTACCTTGGGCTACCTATCATCTTGTGTAATACTTCAGGGCTCGGGGATTCGCTTTGTAATGCATAGACAGATGCAATGTCCACTTCATCGAGATGTAAGATTTGGTCGTGTATGCCAGGAAGGCACATGCAGCGTTTTGATATTCACGGTTTGCCGATAGGGCGGGAGTCGTCTCCGAAGCTTACAGTCGCGTATCCAAACTGATGGGCAGCGCGTTGACTCTCGGGAAGCAGACAAACAATCTGGTCTTGCCGACTTGTCTGATTAAATTGAGCTTCTCGACTCGTCGAGCACGACAGGACGCGAGGTTGAGGACCAGCAGATACGAGCATAGGTACTAGGTATACAGTGCCAAGCAACAGGCGTGTACTGGAGGAGAAGGGAGAGCCGAGAGAAGAAGGCCGTTGAACAGACGGAATACATGTCGGCATTGAACCGTCTTGCATAAGCCAGGTTCTATTGATATCCAAGGTGAACATGTGGGTGACATTTCTGTGTGAGATACAGACAGACAGAGTTTGCGGAAAACGAAAGCCAGGGGGTGCCTGTTGAGAGTAGACAAATAACCGTCGAAGCGCCAAGGAGATTATTATGGAGGGCGCAACTGGACACTTTAACTTGTGGTTCCAGCCCTTTTCGTACATACAGCCATCAACATCAACAAGTCCCACTCGACCCTTTTGCGTCCTGCCGCGACCTCTTGTCGTCGTTCTGGTCGTCCTGCGAACTTGCCTCTCCGAATTGAACCATTGAGCGACCACGCGATGCAGCCATAAGAGCAGGCATACTGCTACCATTCGTTCCTCGATTTATTACCTGCTGCTCCTTTTCGGTCATCCCCATTCTCGACACAGCCCGACAATACATAACAACGCACACGACCTCGGACGACCTTGACGAGCCACGATCACACAAACCAAACACAAGATGCACTTCGCTTTCCCCCCTCGCAAAACCTCACATCCCCCGCCCTATGCTGCGCGCTCATCCCGCTCGGGCTTCTTGCGCTACAGCCAGCTCCGGAATATCCTTATCCTAGCCGTCGGCGCGCTTATCACACTATACCTGCTCTCTGGTCTGTTTTCCGGCTCGACCAGTGTGTCAATACCAGCTGGAACACCCAGAGCTGTTGTAGTCACTACGCTTGACCCCTCGTTGAGCCAATCTTACAAAGCTGCCATCAAGGCCAATCGAAAGCACTATGCCGCTAAGCACGGTAAGCAACCATACAATTGCTTTACCATGATTTCTCCTTGCTGACAAGCTCGAATCCTAGGTTATGCAGCTTTCTTCCCCAATACGACCGACTACCCTCTTGGCGACAACCCAAGCTCATGGTCGCTCGTACCTGCCATGCGCCACGCTATCGCCCTCTATCCACACACCCCTTACATCTTTTACCTCACCAGCACAGCTTTGATCATGAATCCTTCCTTGTCCATCGAAGAGCACATCATGGACCCTCGCCGCCTCGAATCCCTCATGCTTGTCGACAAGCCAGTCGTTCCTCCGGATTCCGTCATCAAGACTTTCTCACACCTCAAAGGCGATCGCATTGACTTAGTCCTGTCGCAAGATAATGAGGGTTTGGCAGGAGGTAGCATGGTCATCAGATCTGGAGAATGGGCCAAGTTCTTCCTCGACTCTTGGTTTGATCCTCTATACCGCAGCTACAACTTCCAAAAGGCCGAAGCTCATGCCCTTGAACACATTGTCCAGTGCGTATCTCCTATGTTTTGCATCATCGAAGCAAGCTAACAAAGCTCTCACAGGTGGCACGGCACAATCCTGGCCAAACTGGCACTTGTACCCCAGCGCATCCTAAACTCGTACACACAAGGCCCCGCAGAGGGCATCTACAACGAAGGCGATTTTGTCGCAAACTTCCACGGCTGCATTCGCGACTCAAAACGCAATTGCGAAGCAGAGATGCAACCGCTCCTCACAAGATGGAGGGAAATTACCGACCGCGAGCGATGAGCGAGAGGTGCAACACCGTTTGCGTACGAGATAAGACATGTTTATGGCGTCGGAATAGGACTTGTCAGATTTTTGAAAGGAGAAGCATAGATTTACTACATGAATATGGGGCAGAGCATATTTGAGCCCTGTGTGTTTGAGAAACTCACGGATGTTCGGAGCTGATCTCGATTCGACTGATATAGGAGAACAAGGGACTTTCAAATGCCGCTCCATGGCAATATCTGGAACGAAAGACCGAAGTTATTACTCCCCTGTATCGAGATGTATCAGTGTCACTGAAAGCTTTGTGTCTTCTCGACAGGGATAGAAAGTTATATATATATAACACAAGGATTTCAAGTTTTAAACAGGTATTGCTCGCATGAAGAACAGTCCCTTGGTTGTGACTCCTTGATAGCAAGTCGCTACTTCCGGTCAATAGAACAATTTCAAAGTCATTTATGTATCCAGCGCAATAAAAGTCTTCGTCATCACAGTGTATTCCACTCTGCATGAATTGTGAGAATCGGAAAACAATTTCCGCGCAGAGCAGTGAAAACAGGGCCAGAGAGTTTGTCGACCCAGAACTGGAGAAGAGAAAGGAGAGAAAGAGACTGCTGCAGTAAAGGAAAACAAGAGGTCAAAGACAGATATGCTTGATTTAGGCACACTAGCCATGTATTGCCAGTTGATGAAGTAGACGTGGATCTCATCAAAAGCGACCCACCTGCTCGCATGATGCATGGAAAAATGGAGCAGGGTCGGCAGAGCAGCATATGATCGGAGCAAGGAACGCACTCCGAGATGTATGTACTTTGACCCTGTCGATCCCCTTGTGTTTTATTACTCACACCGACCAAGCGTACGACAACCGGCTTTGTTGGTGCTGCTGGATGGAATTTCGCCTGTGGCCGCCTGTAGATGAGAGATTTGGCAAGGCAGACATCGACGTATTGGCTTAGATCGGTATGGTTCGTCACTCGAGTATGCACTTCAAACAGGAAAGGAAGAGCAGACGTCAAGAAAAAAACTCAGGAGATTCAAGAGATGGAAAGCAAGGTCTTGAAGTAGAGTCTGTACCATGATGATGTGGGCGAGGGTAGGATGAGCAATGGACGGGGAAATGAGAAGAGGAAGATCGAGAAGAGTCATGATAGGCAAATAAAAGAATCGGTGCTATGAGTCTATTCATCTTATTCCTTCGAATCATTCAACAGGAAGAAAGACACCAACGTGATCGCTCAAAAAGAAAATCGGCTGCGAAAAAAAGAAGAGAGGGTGACATGCAAGACAAGAAAGCAGAGCGGCAATGGAGAAGAAAAAGAAGCTGGCAGAAGCCGGAGTGGAAGAGGGCGAAGGCGTATAAGGCGTCAGGAAAAGGAGTTGTACATGGTTGGCCGATCATGTCTCTTGTTCTTCTCAGATCGGGGCGTGTGTGGTATCGAAATCATGACTTTTTTGTCTCATTGGTGTGTAGTTTCTTCCTCTGTCTGCCTCTTTGTGCACATCTACTCCTCGTCGTGATAGAATCTCTTCAGTAGGCGCTCGACAACCTTGAACTCTTTCTTTGCTTGCGCGATGACAACCTTGAGGTTGTCAAGACAGACTTCATCGTCGGGCTCATCGCGTGTGCCTGTCTCATCTTTGTGTGCGCCATAGTGCTGGATCTTCTCGCAGTGGTCCTTGACTTTGGTCAGGCCAAGTGTTGCGCTACTACCCTTGAGGAAGTGACCAAGGGCACTGAGTTGAGCAAGGTCCTTCTTTTCACTATTGTTGGAGAGTCTGGGTCAGCTTGGTTCTTTGTGTTGTATGTTTCGCCGCTTGAGAGGCAGAGAGGTTGAAAGACGCACATGTTCTCATCCATCTTGTCAAATGTGCTGTCGGCCTGCTGGAAGAAGTCGAAGACAATACTTCTGCTGAAATCTCTCTCATCTTCATCGTCGTCCATCTCGAGGATCTGCTCAAAGGTTGCGACATCGATGTTGTCGCCAAAGTCGGAGAGTCCGATGGGACCGTCCTCGTTCTGTTGATGTACGCATTAGCCTCAAGGGACGGCTGGAAGATGGATATTGGCGGTATGTACCTTGACCTCAGCTGCAGGCATGTCGACGTGGGTTTGATGAAGATTCGAAAGTGAAGTGAAACGGAGTTGATGGGATGGCAGAGACGGTGTTGCGATGTCCGGGCGAGTCGCGTGGCAAGGTTGTCCTGTTCACTTTATGATCGGCTGACGAATGTCGAATGGTGCAAAAACAAGAAGTTTTGGGCGTTCTTTGAGATGGCAAGGTCACGAGGAAGCCGAGCAGACGATGGTGTTCGAAGGGCGGTCGAGGCGTTCGTTTCCCTTCAAATTCTGCACGGACGAATGACGTTGGAGATGGGCGTGTATGGGAAGCTCGTAGCTGAAGATGGACGTAGGATGCCAGAGAAGTCGTGGGGCGTCGAGGAAGCAAGACACGCGAGACGCTGAAGTCGGAGGGGAATGTCAGGATGGGAAAAAGAATGGAGACGAGGAGTGTGTGTATCAGCTTGGTCGGAAAGTAGGTGTCGAAGCCGTGTCCACACCCAGGTCAACGCATCAATCCCAGTAGTGCCATAGTGGGGTTCCCCCTCGGCCAACTAGAAAGATTTGACGAACCTCTCAATACCCGGCCCTGCCGTTTGTGCTAATTACCATCCCTGATCTCCCAGTCCTGCCAGTCCACATCCAAGGGTTGCTACATTGAACAATACAATGGACCCCACATCTGCAATTGCCAACTGCTCCTACTAGGTACTCCTAGCTCTCTATCATATCTCACCAAGCATGCCGGTAGCTGAAGGGCTATCCGCGTCTCTCGAAGAAGCTCATTTCTCTACTGAGAACCCCCAAGCGGTCTTCCTTCCGCTCTCTCCAATTCGGAAAATTATGACGTTGTCGTGCTCTCATCCTGAGTCTGTTCATCCTGAGTCCTTTCTCGTGCTGTTTACTCAGCTGTCCCTTCGAGTTGTGACCAGAGACAGGAATTCTTCAACGCGTGCGTTGTCCGGGTTGTACCATGTAGGAAGAACTCTCTTCTCAACAGCTTCTCGGTAGTTTGGCCCAAAGAAAGCAAAGTGGAGGCATCAAATTTCAAGCCACATGCTGCCACTTTAGCGCTTATGATGTAACCATTCATGTGTGACGACGACCCTGTATTCCTGTTGGAGCCTCTTTTCAACCATCCACCTGTTCTTGCCCAAATCGACAGCCCACAGGCGTGCCATCTGTCAGCTTCCAAACATGTTCTTCGTCGTTTCTTTTGAGACAATTCTCTTGGGAACTTTGGCTTCATTCCACGTTTCGATCAAACGGTGTTCCTTGTTTTGGTCTTCGTGAGACAGAAATTCTTCTCTTCTCCACCGTTGAGCAAATCGCAGCGGTGTGCAAAGCGAAAGTAGAAATCCCTTGGCCTTAGCGCGCTCGTTCCCGAACTACTTTTGCGCCACACCTGCCACGCGATCGTGCTCTTTCACATCCTGACACCTGACGATCGCAAGATTGCATCTCAGGGGCTCCTGGGAAAAAGAGCCTCTTGAGCCGTACAGCGTGCGTGCGTGCGTGCATATGCTTCAACTACATATCGTCATGAGACAGATCTGACACTTGGGGTAACAGAAACAACGTGCGTTAGAAGCAGGCTATTTTGGTAATGTGATTGATACTGTTTTTGATTCTAAATCTTGTTCTACAGGCTTGCGTGTTCCATATCCTACATTACATACTTCGTCAAAAGGCAAAATTCTGGCCTCTGCCTTAACCGGTGACCTTGTAGATGGACTCGGCAAGACGCTTAACGTTGCCAGAGGTGATACCAGCAACGGAAATTCTGCCGTCCTTGGTAGCGTAGACGCTGTGCTCCTTGGCCAGTGCGTCCATCTGCTCGGGCTTGAGACCGGTGTAGGCGAACATGCCGATTTGGCTGGTGATGTGGCTCCAGTCGTGCTTGCTACCGAGCTTCTCGAGGTTCTCCTTGAGAAGAGCACGCATGGTGATAATGCGGTCAGCCATACCCTTGACCTCACCCAACCATTGCTTGTTGAGCTCGGGGTCGTTCAAGATGGTGGAAGCAACGCGAGCACCGTGGACAGGAGGGTTGGAGTAAAGAGGGCGGACCAGGATCTTGATCTGAGAGTCGACACGCTTCTTCTCGTCGGCGTCGGCACAGACGATGGAGAAGGCGCCAACACGCTCACCGTAGAGACCCTAGGTAATGTCAGTATGTGCAAAACCATTGTACAGGGATTCAAGAAGACTGACCATGTTCTTGGCGAAACTCTGGCAGAGAGAGATCTGGTGACCCTCCTTGATGAAGTGGCGAATGGGGAAGGCATCCTTGTCAGTGTCTCCGCTGGCGAAGCCCTGGTAGGCCATGTCGAAGAAGGGGTAGTGGTCATTCTCCTTGATAACATCGCTCAGAGCGCGCCATTGCTCCTCGGTAGGGTCAACACCAGTAGGGTTGTGAGCGCAAGCGTGGAGAAGGACAATGCTGCCCTTGGGCATCTTCTTGATGTCCTCGACCATACCCTCAAAGTCGAGACCGATGGTGTCCTTGTTGTAGTAGCGGTACTTCTCAACCTTGAGGCCTGAGTCCTTGAAGACGGCATTGTGGTTGGCCCAGCTGGGGTTGGGGATGTAGATGGTCTTGTCGCCGGGGTAGAAGCGCTCGAGGAAAGCACCACCGATTCTGAGGGCACCAGTACCGGAGATGGACTGGGTGATGACAATTCTGCCCTCCTTGAGGGGTGCCGAGTCGGGACCGTATGCGAGGACAGCGGCGGCCTTGGTGAAGTCGGGCACACCAGTAATGCCAGCGTATTCTTTGTCGAGGTTCTTCTTGACGACTCTTTGCTCAGCCTCCTTCACTGAGGGCAGAACGTAGGGATTGCCCTGGTCGTCACGGTATGCGCCAACACCTTGAAATGGTCAGATGTTGTCTTCTCTTGATTGCGCAGCTGTTTCGTACCGAGGTTGATCTTCTCAGGGTGGCTGTCAGCCTTGAAGGCCTCGGTGATACCAAGAATGGCCTGAGTTGTCAGTGGGTTGTTGGTCGTGTAGCCTTTGGAGTACGCTTACATCCTAGATTGCTGTCAGCATGATTCTTCTTAGCGCATACAAGCTGTTGTGGTACTCACAGGAGGTCCCTGGGGAACTTGCGACCAGGCCGAGGCGGCTCTGATGCTGGACTGCAATTGCAGGCGAAGCTTGGAAGCTTGAGCAGAAGCTCTCAAAGCGGTTCTGGATCCTGAAAGCATCTTGTCGGTGCAGTAAAGAATGGTATAACGATTGATGAGGAAAAGGACTGCGTGTGACTCCCAAAACTTAAACGCGCCAGCAATGGTCGTTCTGAATCCTGGAGATGAGAGCTGGGGCAATGACGGATTCCGGCCTTGGCCGCGGTATCGGCCCTAATCTTCTGTGGCATGGTTAAAAAGGCGTGAGAACCGACTTTAACCGATCAAGAGGCATACAACGACCGAGGGACCTTCGCATACCTATCTACGTCGTCTATGCTTGCAGAGATGCAACTACGTATACCGCGTCTCTCAGTGCGCCAGACCATACAATGTCTCATCTGAAATCTGATACATCCGCCCGACAGAGTTTCTGGCATCAATGCAAAAGCAGTTAAACTTTACAGAAGGTGAGCTCGTTATTCTTTTCGGGATTTTGGGTATGGCGACGGCCATCATACGAAGTAGTTATGGAAGAGCTACTCTCGACTATATACACAGTCTCGATGATTTGTATCTATGAGACGCTCTTCTGGCTCATGTCAGAGACACTGGTAATTCCAACTACAAGCACCTTGTCCACGGCACACCTTCAGCAGATCACATAGCAAGAGGAAAATGGTGGCCTTGGAATATGTGAGTTGAGCTTGGTTACTTTTCATTTTGCGCATTCTTTTTTTCTCCTCTCTAAATCGTTCATATTTTCATTTTCACACGCTCAAAAGTCCTAGAGACTTTCCAGTGAACAAGGCTGGACTTTCACAAACGTCGCCTGAAGTCCAAGTTAGACGACACCAGCCTCAACACCTATACTATGCAATATCATTGGGACGAGGTCAAAGAGCTTCTGAACAGTGACGAGAACTCGGACTTTGTATTCAAGGTAGGGCTCTACCCTTTAGCCGAGGGCGAGGATGCTGTGTTCGAGACAGATGAGCACCCGAGCACTTTGGGGACCACTCTTGCAAGAAGACCATGAGAGTCAAGACACTTAAGGGGTCACCATAATCGTCTTCCTTGATTCGATCTCCGGCCATCAAGCTTGCACAATCCAGCAATTTTTGGTTGTGGATAAGGCTGGTGAACACTACGAGCCTCGAAGGAAGAAGGCCAATGGCACATGGGATTGGAAGGTCAAGCCTGCAAAGCCGTGACTTCCTACGATGACTTTCTCTAAGGACACCACTTCCTTTTCGAGAGTGTTGTGCATTCATGCATCTAGAGTGTGACAATCTTGAACATTTGGGGTATTCACTTTCAGAGTGTCGCTTTTGCGGACCTCAAAAGCCGCACGCATCACAACCAGCCACATCATCGACTTCACTGCTATTGTGAGGTATTGTCGTCTTTACGAGCCATTCGTTAGCTATTGAAGACCTTCACAATAACATGCGACAATGGTAGGTGGCTGGTATTGAAACATAAAACCTCTCCCAAGTCATCCTCTCTCCCTTTCCCCCCTGATCCAAATCTCAACTCCTTTGAGCATTGCTTCTTGAACACTCCCATCTTGCTTTACTCTCTTGTACTCTTCGGTGCCTCTTCATCTCCATACCAACCTACATTCACCCTCAACTCAAACATGTCTTCCACTGCACCCACCATCATCACCTTGTCTGCTGAAGACCTTGATCAACTCCGCGTCTGCATCAAGTCTCGCTCCCTCCAGGACAAACTCTCCGCCATCAAAAATCCTCACGGTGCCATACTCATGACCGCCACTCCCAACCCTACCCAACGTCTCCTGTCCATGTTCGAGGATGGTGCAAAGGAGAAGCTCTCCCTCTATCTCAAGGATCCTACTCAACCTTTTACCACACTTCAATCCATTCCCTTGACGAAGCGTGATGAACGCAGAGAAGCACACAACCTCATCCGTCAACTTTCGAACGACAAACTCGACTCCGGTCTCGACAACGAAACGTCTCGCATCAATGTCTTTGTCAGAGAAACCCCCTCGAAGCATCAAGATAATCAACGCCCTCGCCAACAGAAGGTTCAGCAGAAGCGTCCTCCCACCAAAGCATCTCCTCATTCCAACACCAATGGTGTTCACAAGACCACTCCACGAAACAAGCCGGCCGCCAGGAGTCTCGCCTCTCGCATCACCCCTTCAACTCCACTCACCGCCGAGCAGAAGGCTAAGCTAGCCCGTCACATGGAATCAGCTGCTCAGGCGACAACACAGAAAAAGGCTGCGGCAGCTAAGCGTCAACCTGTGAAGCCCTGCGAGTTCAAGCGCATGGATTGGTCGCATGGAGAGGTGATTTACAAGTGCACCAACCCAGTGGTCCCGGAGCCTGAGTTGAGCCCTGAAGAAATTGCCGAGCAAGCAGAGCGCAGGAAGAATGCAGTTCCACCTCACAAGCGCGGTGCTGCATCTCAGGCCAAGAAGGATGAGTAGATAGCTTTATGGGAATGCACAATGATATTATAAAATCTCCTGAAATCTACTGGAATGTCTTAGACTATTCCTATCTCACTGGATGTGATTCATTTCCAGAGTTTCTTGTGCCTTCTCATAGATCCATTACAATCCTCACGCTGACATGGGAGCTCAACCCGGGCTCAAGGAACGCATTATAGAACAAGGATCAAGGGCTCTCATAATCAACCAATGTTCCAAAATGACGCTGTAAACATACAGAATAGTATTCAACATCTCCCTGAGATCCACTGAGAAGTGTCACATCGATTCTATCGTCTTTTCGCCGATATGCATGGAAGGTCCAACCTCTTTGACAGCCACCTCCTTATAAGCCTCTCCAATGACTTCTCCAGTGGAGGAAAGCTGTTTCTTGACACCCATCTCACAGATAGCAATCCTCTCAACCGGAATATCAGAAGCCCAAACGTGGTTTTTGTAGGTAGAGAGAAGGGACGTAGCGTTGATGTACAGAGAAGACTTTGCCGATGGACCGTGACCTGAGGAAGCTTCGTTTGCTTGCAACCCTTGATTCTGGGTCGATGCATGAGATGCTATTTCTTCTGTGGTCTGGTCTTTGGATGGGTCTTCTGTGGCTGGCTGGTCGCCGCGGCCTGGTGCCTTGGACTTTTTCTTTCGTCCCTTGACGTAAATTGTGTTTACGATTGTGGCGTGTAGCTTTAGTGGTCGTGTGTCTGGGACTAGTAATCCAGCGTCTGTAAAGGTCTTTCGTAATGCTTGACAGAGAACCTGAAGGCGATTGGTCGGGTCTTGAGGGCGGATGTAGAGGATACTCGTCTTGGTTCGCGATTGCATCGGTTCCAGAGATTCGAGAGAGATCTTCAGGGGAGAGTTAAAGAGGTCGGGCGTTTGAGTCGGATCTTCGTCCAAGGAGCTTGGAGGTGCTGTATTCGTGGTCTGAATGTCTTCGTCTGCAGTGTTGGATGGGTCGGTGGGATTGGTTGCTTCACGAAGCAGGTTGTCCAGATCGAGCGATTGGAGAAGAGTATTCGCCTGGACTAATTTCTCTTCGTCCAAACTCATGACACCAAGAGTAAGATGCAATGAACCCAAGGGTCGGATTGCTTTTTCCGGTATCAAAGGTGATGAAACTCCGGGAAGTACCTTTTCCCCAGATGCCTTTTGGAGTTCTTCTGGTTGAGCTTTGGCATCACTAATGCTGTCTTCAGTCTTTGCTTGGGAGGAGATGCGGCTGACTTCTGTTTGGTCTTGCCCCGGTATAGCCTCGAGTGGACCAGTCGGACACACATAGTCCTTGAACTCGCTGATACTGGCTTCTAGTTGAGGCTGAGAGATTGAGTTTACTAGGGGAACACAGAGGAAATGTGTAAGGGCGGGCTTCTTGGACACATTCTTCTTCTTATTTGCCGTTTTATGGTTTCGAGCCATTGCGGTATGGATACAACGAACAAAACAGGGTTTTGTACGATAAATCTGGAAGCAAAGAGAAGGTGCAAGAAGAAGCATTAAAGGACAAATATGGAAATAGAGATATGGGACAGAGTCAGCTAAGAATCATGGTTGCATACGTGAATCCTACAAGCTCGATGAATGATGTTACTCGCAGACAGCTTTGAAAGTAGGGATTTCGATCTCCTGAGATAAGACTGATTAGAAAATCTTGAACTTTCGGGAACTTGATGGCTCGAAGAGGGAGGTCGCGATGGATGGTATAGACCGGCAAGTGCCGCCATGACGACGTGGAGCTCTAGAATTCCATCTCATGCGACCACCTTTTTAGCTGTTAACTACGACAAGACAAACACACAGCAGCCATGTCAGACGTCGAAACAGAATCGCCAGCACAGCGTTCAGCTCGTCTGCGCCGCGAGAAGCGCAATGCAAAGATCCAGGCCGAGGGTTCGGACAGACTGGCACGAATCACGCAGTTGAGTGGAAGACCAGCTCCTGCGCCTGAAGAGCGTATGTCGCATACAACTACACTGGCTGGTGGACTCCTTAGACTAACCCTTTGCACAGCATCCATGCGACAAACTCCAACAAAGCCCGCACAAGCTACGCCAACAAAGACACCACAACACGCATCCATCGAGGACCCCGACGAGGTCGACATTTCCGAGCACTACTGGACACCCACTCCTTCGGACCAAAATCAGCTCGCTCGTCTACAGCAACAACAGCAACAGTCTCCCTTCGCCCGACCAGGTCAGCAGGATGAGGACCCTATGCTCAAGATGATGCAGTCATTACTCAGCGGAGATCCCTCAGCAGCAGGCGGCATCCCAGACTCTGCCATGGACGACCTGCCTCCCATGCTCAAGGCTATGATGCAAGGCCAACGTGCAACTCAACAGCAAGCCTCACCACCCACTGGCTCAACCTACCTTTGGCGCATCGTTCACGCCGTCTTTGCTCTCGCTCTGGGCATCTACATCGCAGCCAGTGGCACGTTCAACGGCAGCAAGCTCTCGCGCTCAACTTTACTTCAAGAGTCAGACTTTGGCCCTAAGCTTTTCTACATTTTCGCAACTGCAGAAGTCGTGTTGCAATCCAGCAGATACTTTATGGAGAAGGGAAGACTGCAAGGAAGTGGATGGTTGGCTACCATTGCTAATTCAGGATTGGTGCCTCAGCCATGGTCCAACTACATCAGCATGTTGGGCAGATATGCTGTTATTTGGCAGACAGTCGTTGCAGACGCCATGGTCATTATCTTTGTCCTAGGCTGTCTTGCTTGGTGGAATGGCATGGCTACCGCTTAGTCGGTGATGCATTCTCCCTGTAACATTCCAGTAATTCATGGCTGATCCAGACTCATTGTGTCGCCATCTTCTACATTCTGGCGTGATTCCACAACAGACTTTTGAGAGGTCAAGGAAATGCAGTAGAAACATGACATGTGCCCTTATGTACACACCCAATAATTTTGGTAACCCCAGCATCCAACAAACGCCATGCAGAAAATGCCGTCTTTCCCCTCCCAGAATATAATTTTACACGAATCGACATGATTCTTAGACGGCCGAAGCAACGTCACCTCTTGCCTGTGCCAACAAGGCCTCCTCTCTCTTCTTCTTCTCTCTGACTTCCAAACTGAGTTTGCTGTCTCTTTGGCTGCGTAGCCGTTGCTCCTCGAGCGAGCGCAATGTCTCCAACTCTTCCTGTGTAGCCTCAACCTGCTTTGCGTTTGTAATCCTGATCAAGTCGGCCAGAATGTTCTCTTGTGTACGGCTGGTCATATCAATGGTCTCGGTCCTTGAACTGGGCGAGTAGTTGCTGGGTTGCTTGTCACCACTTGTGCTGGTAGTGGGAGCAGCACCACTGGTTGGCGAGGCTTCCGGGTCGGCAAAGAATACGGTCATTAGAGCGGGATCTGTTTGAGCGGCGGTGCGGTCGAGGGTCATGGGAATGGCAGGGTTGTGGAATTTCAGACGGACGAGTTCGTGGCGCCAGAACTTTCTTGGACCCATGTGACCACCGTCGATTTTGGGAGCGAAGCGCATGTGGATACGGGAGACTTCCTTGGGGAGGACTGCTGCACCAGGACCGAGGCGGATAGCGAGGAGCTGTGTATGTTCATGTCAATTTGGTGGTTGGCGGCGGGTGGAAGTAGTGAGAATGGTGTACCTTCTGCAGCGCTTGTCAGTAACGTTAGAGACAGTGAATGATTTGGAAACGTACAGTTTGCAGCTTGCGCATGCGCTGCAGTAATGAGACCATGGTGGGCAAGAGTGATGTGTGACTTGTCTAGATCTTGAATTGGTTGCAAGAACCGACTTGGATTCATCTTCGTCTCTGGTCGGCCCGCCGAAGATTGTCCGCCGCTCTGGTTGCTCCATCTTCGTTACCGTTGCTACAGCCCTCGAAACAGCTATCCAACCCATCCAATCTCCATCTACACATCTTGCATCATGTCGGTTGCCAACGGAGGCCCTCTCGCGACCACATCGGGCGGCATGAAGCCCGTCCAAATCGCCCAGGTCAAGGGAAACTCTCGCGAAAACCGCACTGCTGCACACTCTCATATCAAAGGCCTGGGTCTGCGCTCAGATGGCCGCGCAGACACAAATGCTCAGGGCTTTGTCGGCCAGGTCGCTGCCAGAGAGGTTGGTCTGCTCAAATTCTTATGCGACCATCTAACTAACATGTCATGACAGGCTGCAGCTGTTGTCGTCGACTTGATCAGAGCAAAGAAGATGGCCGGTCGCGCTGTCCTCCTCGCCGGAGGTCCTGGAACTGGAAAGACTGCCCTCGCTTTGGCCGTATCGCAAGAGTTGGGAACAAAGGTGCCTTTCTGCCCTATCGTCGCCTCCGAGGTTTACAGCACAGAAGTCAAGAAGACCGAAGCCTTAATGGAGAACTTCCGTCGCGCCATTGGCCTGCGTGTACACGAAACAAAGGAGGTTTACGAGGGTGAGGTCACAGAGTTGACTCCTGAGGAGGCCGAGAACCCTCTCGGTGGCTACGGTCGCACCATTTCACACCTTCTCATCACCTTGCGCTCTGCTCGTGGTACCAAGAAGCTACGTCTGGATCCCAGCATCTACGAGGCCATTCAGAAGGAGCGTGTTCGCGTTGGAGATGTCATCTACATCGAGGCCAACACTGGCGCCGTCAAGCGTGTTGGTCGTAGTGATGCTTTCGCTACCGAGTTCGATCTGGAAGCCGAGGAGTATGTCCCTGTACCCAAGGGAGAGGTTCACAAGAAGAAGCAAGTCGTCCAGGATGTCACTCTTCACGATCTGGATATCGCCAATGCACGTCCCCAAGGTGGCCAGGATGTCATGAGCATGATGGGTCAATTGATGAAGCCACGCAAAACCGAAATCACCGACAAGCTACGCGCCGAGATCAACAAGGTTGTCAACAAGTACATCGATCAAGGTGTTGCAGAACTTGTCCCTGGTGTCTTGTTCATCGATGAAGTACACATGCTCGACCTGGAATGTTTCACCTACCTTAACCGCGCTCTCGAATCTTCAATTTCTCCCATCGTCATTCTTGCATCCAACCGTGGCTCCACAACCATTCGCGGAACCGACAGCCTCGTCTCTGCTCACGGTATTCCCCCGGATCTTCTCAACCGCCTCCTCATCGTTCCCACTCACCCCTACTCGGCAAATGAGATTCGCAGCATCGTCGCAACACGCGCACGTCTCGAGTACAGCAGCGCCGCGCCACCATCTCTGCAAGCAGACAAGCCAGGAGCCGCTCAAGGACTGGTTCAGACTACTCAACTCGCTGACGACGCTTTGGACCTATTGACCAAGCATGGTGAGCGCGTGAGTTTGCGTTACGCCATTCAACTTCTGGCACCCTCTGCTATTCTCTCGCGATGCAGAGGCTCGGATAACAACATGGTCACAGCGCAAGATGTCAACGAGGCTGTGGATCTGTTCTGGGATGCCGGTCGTAGTGCCGGTGTTTTGAGGGAGCAAGGCACTAGCACTGGCTTCATCTCATAGAAGGTTATCTCGGTTTAGCATGTGGCATTTAATCAAAGTTATGGGGAGCAGGTGTTCATGGCGTAGAGACAAAGGGTGGTATGGGCAGCGGCCTCGCAAAAGGGGTAGTATTGTACGATCCGAAATGATAACAATTTTTGACCAAAAAATGTTTTCCATGATTGATTTGTCAGTGATGGAGCATATGTGCTCTCCCTGGATGTGTATGAGACTCGTTCGTTGCTCGCCGGTCGAGGGATTATTAGTACGAACAGGGTCATGACCAACTCAACAATGACGAAGTCGTGCGACTCCACATCTTTCAGTCGCGAATGCGCAACCAAACCTTCAATCTTTCTCTACATCAACCTTCATACATACCGCCACACACTGCAGCAATCATGTCATCCACACTAAAGCGCAAGCCTTCTCCATCCGAAGATGAATCACTGGCCGAATCGTCTAAGCGCCGCTTCACCGAAACCACCACCATCGACACTGCACCATCACAAGACAACGATATAACCTCAACAGCCGCCTCCTCAGCAGCGCCTACACCCACATCAGCGACAGACTCGACCACAAGTACATCCCAAGCCGACCGTTTGGCTCGCTTCGCCGCCCTGCGCAACAGAAACAAGTCCTCACGCGACGACAATCGCAAAGCCACAACTCTAGAAGTTTCTCGCGCTTCAGCTGATCCTGCTGCCCTTGCCTCGCTCTCACGTCGCAAAGAACGCGCTTCTGAGAAACTGCTACAGGCTCAAACACTCGAGGATGGCGAAGACTGGGACCGCAAACGCGCTTGGGACTGGACGGCCGAAGAGTCTGCTGCATGGGACAAGAAGCAAGCGAAGAGAAAGGCAAATCGCGATAACGTCGCATTCCAAGATTACAACCAGGATGCGAACAAAGTCTACAAACGTCAAGTGAGGGAGATGAACCCAGATGTCTCCAACTACGAAGCAGAGAAAATGGCTGCAGTAGAAAGAGCTGCTCAATCAGGAGGTTTGGAGATTGTAGAGACGGAAGATGGAGAGCTGATTGCTGTGGACAAGGATGGCAGTTTCTACAGCACAAAAGACTCGACTGACTTTGTGGGGAACAAGCCCAGTAAAGAGAAGATTGACAAGTTGGTTGGTGAGATACAAAAGGCTGAAGAGATCAGATTGAAAAAGAGGAGGGAGAGGAGTGGCAAGGAGGAAGATGGTGACGTTACGTATATTAACGATAAGAACAAACAGGTAAGCCAAGCTGCAAAGAAGAAGCCGATGTGGAAGAGTATGCTGACAGAAGATGACAACAGTTCAACCAAAAATTGGCGAGGTTCTATAACAAATACACCTCGGAGATCAGAGACAGCTTCGAGAGAGGTACTGCCATCTGAGCGGTCCTGTTGCTTTCGATATCTGGCATTGACATTCCTATCCATTGTCAAGTTTGAAACGATCTCGCAGGGTCAAGAAACGAA
The DNA here is from genome assembly GCA_024195585.1 of Aureobasidium sp. EXF-3400. Taxonomy (NCBI): domain Eukaryota; kingdom Fungi; phylum Ascomycota; class Dothideomycetes; order Dothideales; family Saccotheciaceae; genus Aureobasidium; species Aureobasidium sp. EXF-3400. Next base: position 31,637 of record SWBL01000434.1, read on the forward strand.
GACGGAGAACGACGAAAAGGCGTACATAGTCTCCAATGGAAGTCGCAATGGAGAAGTCGATTTGTGAATGCGCAGGAACGTCATAAACATACCATCTCTTCCTTCCCAACGTATGTTCTTTGTTCTTGCTTTCCTTAACATGAAATCACATAATGTTACATTGGACTTGTCTCACAAAGGTGATAGAGGTCGATACAGATCATAGACGTACGGGGAGAAGAGACAATCGATGCTCAGTGTGTCAAATGTGGCATTAAAATTTCTACATAAGGGAGGCACAAAAGAAAGGGAGGAGAGAATGATTTGATTCATCCCTTTTGCCAGCTTAGGTAACAGCATTCTGCTCTCCTCCCCAAACAACTGGACCCTAGGACCTTGGTTTGCCAACACCCGACCTCTGAATCCAGGTTCCAACTTTGCCCTCAAAAACAAGAAACGCCTCCCATAAATCACCGAAGAATAGCCGCAGAGGCGGTTGCATTGGCAAAAAGAAGACCTTCTGCAATGCAAGCGACTTATGAAAACCAACCCCATATCCAGAGGACAGGGATATCGCTTTTCTAAAAGACAGCCGCACTCAAGCCATAATATATCAAAAAATGAAATTCGCAATGAGAAACCAAGTCTCAAAGGAATCATTAACGCTCGTTACCAGTCAGCAATAAAACTGACCCCAGTCCTCCTCGTTTTTCCCACAAAGTAATTCGGTCTAGGGGGTATTCGCGGGAGTGTCTGGAGCAGGCGAGTGAGCGCCATACCCCATATGTCCGGTCCATTATCCGGTTTCCAACGAAGTTGCTGCACACAAACACAGTGCTTCGGTGGGTGGGTGATGATCTGGGTTCTCTCTTTTCCGAGAGATGTCTTCTGGGTGTACGCGTGTGTGAAAAGTTGTCTTCCAGGCATCTCGTGTTGGCGTCTTTGAGAATTGTGCTTCATCTCGTTTGGCGGTCCAGGCAAAGGCCACAATGACGGGCAAACGAGCACCAAAGGGCAAAGGCCAAAGAAACGGCAAGACGAGGACAAGAAGGCAAGTCCAGACGTTGCGTAAGCAGCGAGAAGAGATGTCGCAGAACAAAGAAAGAAGCGAGAACGCATCCCCACACAGCGGTATCTGAGAGGGCAGCGGGTGTTTGGAATCGTCGGTAGAGGGGCGGGATGGATGGGGCTTCGAGTACCGGAACATTACCCCTGTCGAAACTACAACTCTCATCCTTTGAATGTCTCTTCCTTCTCAACCAGCCTTCAGCTCAACTGCCGATTGTTTGGGCAGGCGAAGCACCAATACAAAAGGGAGGGCGAGGCATGGGAGGAGTGCAATGAGCACTACCGGAAAAGAGACGGATGTGAGGAATTTCGACAACGCAAAAGTCGAGCGCGCCAAAGCTGCAGCTCGAGACATACATCAAGAGAGAGCACAACACAGTGGCGACTCCGATCAATAAAAACAATGTTTTTTTTTTTCTTGTTAACATCAGTTTGTAACGTGCACCGACCAGTCCGAAAACTGGTCATCACGCTTCTTTTTCTCCTGCGGAGGAGCGGCATCTACTTGGTTGAACCAAGAACATAGCAGCATCAACTCGGGAGGAGAAAGAAAGAATGGGACTCTGGAACACCAAACCAGGTCTGAGCATATTTAAAGTCTCCCTATGTGCAGGTGTCGATAATACCCGTAGCCCACGGGTGACTCAGAAGAATTCACGCGGCCAACGGAGTTCAAAAGGTCATATGTGAGCCGATAGCAAGCTATCACCGGGCATGATCGGCGAATGGATCTTGTGGTTGCAAATGAGTGTTGCTCCTTTGCGGGCTGGATGGAGAGTTGTCTACGGGAGATACAACTTCTGCAAAATTGCCATGACTGCTGGCACGAATGTGTGTAGGTCGACGTGTTGCAGCTTCGACATTCTGGGCGCCGACGAACCCAACCTTTTCGCTCGGGCTGAAGCCAGAACTCAAGACGGGAGACGTGACGCCTGGGTAGTCGGACAGTTGGAATTTGCGAGGTGAAAGGGTGTATGATTGGCCATTGAGACGATTTGCTGAATTGTCGCTAGTGTCGACGGTCGTAGCACTGGTTGCTTGTTCGTAAGTGGGCACTCGCGAGGAGATCGAAGAACTTCTGCGGGAGAAGCTACTGCGTGATGCATGTGTCGCAGAGAAGCTCTGTGGCGGCATGCTCTTGAGCTCTCTAGGATACTGATCGGCTGGAGCTGTTTCGTTGTCAGCGTGAGCCAACATGTAACCAGCTCTGATAAGTCCGACAAGCACGATCAGTACGTAAATAATCAGCACGCAAGTTGAGATGATAGCTTCTTGCCTCACAGCCTTTTCCAGTGAACGAACAACAAACAGGACAGCTGAAGAGATTTGGTCGCCTGCATCAATGGTGTCTGGTTCAGCCAGCATCGAGCTGTTTCCTGAAGAGGTGTCATTGATTTTTTCCATGGTTCCGAGAGAGAAAGTGTCGTTGTTGACCATCGGGAAATCAACATGAGCATGATCACTGACCCAGGTCAAGGCTTTCTGTATGCCTTCAATCTTGAGTGTGATCAGACAATTCACAACTTCTTGAACAGGATCTTCAAGGATCGTGCCACCGAAAGTGGCATTGATCGCGTCATTCATCCCATCGACAAAGATGTTGAGAGTGTTGTTGACTGCCCCAGTTGTGGTATTGACCCAGCCAAAGATGTCTTCGTTGATTTTGGTGTTGGTCACGTTGATGACGTGATTGGTATCAACAGCCCATGCTAGGGAAGCATTGTTGAGTGCCCATTGCACCTTATCAGCGAAGGCATCCACTTGCTGGGTAAGCTCTGGGACTTCTTTTCTGATTGTCTGGAGTAGGATATATTGACAGAGACAACCAAGAAGTCCAGCAACTGCAAGAGAAAGAACGAACAAGGCTGGTGTTGTTGTGGCATAGGCGACTGTCCATCTCACAAGTGTCCGTGCACGGGTCGATGAAAAGTGATTCGAAACTTTTACACCAAAGTCGGCCGTGTATGGACGTGAGACAACGTAAACAGCATCCATGGGGTCGTTGATATGTTTGATAGCTCTTGCTCGTTGTTCTTGTAGACGCCAGCGACGTATCTCTCGGTAAGCCATAGGAACGCAGGCAAGAATTGCAGCAATGATGAGGACGGAGAGGAAAATCTTCTTTGCAAGCGTGATCACATCCGCAAGGCCATCAAAGAAGTCATTGATGCCATGGTCGTCGGAGCAGAATGTGAGTTTCTCTTTTGGCGGAACATGAAACATCGATCGATTCATGGTGTATTTGCCCATTGATTCATTGAGCAATTTCTTGACCTCTTCGAAGGGGAAGCGAAGAGCCGTATTTGTTGCATTGTGGACTTCAGCAAATGTCGGAATGGAGTTGTTTAGTTTATCTAGCCCTTGGTCGTATCCAGAAGGAAGTTGCAATGTGTCGAGTTTGGCGATTGAGGAGTTCAGATTGATCTCAGGGACATCGACGTTCTTTCCAGCGAAAAAGCTGCCGACGTCTTCAATCGCGCCAGTAAATTTGTTCATGGCTTTCTGGAAGTCATTGACAGCATCACCAAGTTCGGTACCTACGTCTTTGGCGGTAGAATTCAAAAAGTTTCCAACGTCTTCTGCAACATCAATGGCAACATGTAAGCTACCACCAACGGCAAAAGTGAAAAGACAGACGTATGTCGAGGTGAGAAGGTTGACGTAGAACACAAAAACCTCCTCGAGTACAGTGATGCTGAGCAGAAGCATTGACATCAGCCCATTAATGGCCTTCTCAATTGCTGATGCGGTGAGTTCGTTCACGCCAGACGACATGTAGTAGGGCATGCTCGCCATGGCGCTTCCAACATTTTCCACGCCAGTACAAGCAGAGAGTGCTTCTCTTTTTGCGGAAGTCAGGTTCGTATTCACACTTCCGATGGCGAGTAGTGCCCGTATCAGGACGAGAAGAATCAGGATTGTCCAGCGGTTGATCCAAACCTGCGAGAGCCTAGCTCGAAGACCAAGGTATGGTGTTAGGTATGATGTTTGATCGGAGGACGGTCGTGGTACATCTTGCGTAGCGTAGTAGTTCCGCATCTCATGGTCGCCAGCGGATAGA